>JACXGI010002203.1:0-77030 GCA_016801175.1 Esox masquinongy
AAAGGGTGGCTACTTTGAGGAATCTAAAATACAAGACATGTTTTCAGTTATTTCACACTTTTTTGTTAAGCACATAATTCCATATGTGTTCATTCATAGTTTTGATGCCTTCAGTGAGAATCTACAATGTAAATAGTCATGAAAATAAAGGAAACGCATTGAATGAGAAGGTGTGTCCAAACTTTTGGCCTGTACTGTATATATATATAATGTGTGTGTGTGTATATCATTTATATTTTAAAAATAAACACTTACTACCCAAATAAATAGCTTTAATTTGAATTTCAGGTGCTTAGAAATTTTACACATTTCTGTATGTACATTTGTGCTCATAAGTTTGCATACCCTGGCAGAAATTGTGAAATTTTGGCATTGATTTTGAAAATATGACTGATCATGCAAAAAAACTATTTTATTTAAGGATAGTGATCATATGAAGCCATTTATTATCACATAGTTGTTTGGCTCCTTTTTAAATCATAATGATAACAGAAATCACCCAAATGGCCCTGATTAAAAGTTTACATACCCTTAAATGTTTGGCCTTGTTACAGACACACAAGGTGACACACACAGGTGGAAATGGCAATTAAAGGTGAATTTCCCAAACCTGTGGCTTTTTAAATTGTAATTAGTGTCTGTGTATCATCAGAGTTTGTTAGCTCTCATATGGATACACTAAGCAGGCTAGATACTGAGCCATTGGGAGCAGAATAGAATTGTCAAAAGACCTGCGTAACAAGGTAATGGAACTTTATAAAGATGGAAAAGGATATAAAAAGATATCCAAATCCTTGCAAATGCCAGTCAGTACTGTTCAATCACTTAAGAAGAGGAAAATTTGGGGATCTCTTGATACCAAGCCAAGGTCAGGTAGACCAAGAAAGATTTCAGCCAAAACTGCCAGAAGAATTGTTTGGGATACAAAGAAAAACCCACAGGTAACCTCAGGAGAAATACAGGCTGCTCTGGAAAAAGACGGTGTGGTTGTCTCAAGGAACACAATACGACGATACTTGAACAAAAATGAGCTGCATGATCAAGTTGCCAGAAAGAAGCCTTTAGTTCGCCAGTGCCACAAAAAAGCCCGGTTACAATATGCCTGACAACACCTTGACACGCCTCACAGCTTCTGGCACACTAATTTGGAGTGACGAGACCAAAATAGAGCTTTATGGTCACAACCATAAGCGTTATGTTTGGAGAGGGGTCAACAAGGCCTATAGTGGACAGAATACCCTCCACATTGTGAAGCATGGTGGTGGCTCACTGATGTTTTGGGGGTGTGTGAGCTCTAAAGGCATAGGGAATCTTGTGAAAATTGATGGCAAGATGAATGCAGCATGTTATCAGAAAATACTGGCAGACAATTTGCATTCTTCTGCACGAAAGCTGCGCATGGGACGCTCTTGGACTTTCCAGCACGACAATGACCCTAAGCACAAGGCCACGTTGACCCTTCAGTGGTTACAGCAGAAAAAGATGTAGGTTCTGGAGTGGCCATCACAGTCTCCTGACCTTAATATCATCGAGTCACTCTGGGGAGATCTTAAACATGCGGTTCATACAAGACGACCAAAGACTTTGCATGACCTGGAGGCATTTTGCCAAGACGAATGGGCAGCTATACCACCTGCAAGAATTTGAGTCCTCATAGACAACTATTACAAAAGACTGCACGCTGTCAATGATGCTAAAGGGGGCAATACATTAAATAAGGGCGTGCAGACTTTTGAACGGGGGTCAGTTTTTTGTTTTATGATTGTGCCATTCTGTTATGACCTACAGTTGAATGTGAATCCCATAAGAAATAAAAGACACGTGTTTTGCCTGCTCACTCATGTTTTCTTTACAAATGGTACATATATTACCAATTCTCCAAGGGTATGCAAACTTTTGAGCACAACTGTAGTTTATGTGCAGTGTAGTGCAGGTATGTAGATTACAATCTGAGGTCTCGTGATGGGTTAAGCATAATCCTAATAGTCTCTGTGGAACAAATGGTTTGTTGCTGAGGACCACGTTTACCTCTGCAGAGGGATTCAGATGGATTCAGATGTTTCATTATCTTCAGCTGCCGCTTGTGTTGTTTCATCTGGTGTGTGTTCTTGGTAATGCAATGCCCTCCCATCTGAGGTTGTGGGAGATCATGCTCCCATCCACACTAACAGCGGATCCCTCAGTTTCAAAGGGGAAAGCCACCTCTACTGTTTTCTCTGTTAGGTTCTAGGTTGTTTAGACTGCACCATGCCACCAGCTGGTCATCCACTCAACATACATGGACTCATCACTGTGAGTGATTAAACTGACAAGAGTTTTCATCTGGAAATTTCAGTAGTTTCACAGATGAATTGTTGTAGGTACAGTCACTGGTGTATCCACTGAGGGATTTGATCACAGGAACTGTAAAATGAAATGAAAAACATTGATAGAACAGATACATGTGATGTCGGCATAGAGACTGCAAAGCAGGAGCACTTCTCAGTTTTTTTTTTTAGTAAACGTTTATGCAATAGTTTACCTTCCATAATAGTTTAAGGAGCAACTATGTATGACTGTGAATGTTGGAGCCACTGGGGGTGTCTTCCTCTACTGCCCTGACAGACTGACGTAGAGGAAGTGAAACGTAGATGCATCCATCTAGCAAGCTGGTGATATGTTAGTCACACCTATGGAAGGTAACGGAACAGAGATGGAGTGGTTGACGTAAGGAATGGCAGGAAGGATGGAGAAGAGAGAGAAACACAGACCTTGAGAGAGGAAGAGAAGGGGATCTGGTGGTCATATAACTGTTGCAGAGGAGGTCCTGGGCTTATTGAAGAATAACACAGGTTCATTAGCTGTCAACGAGCTTCTGTTTCTGCTGACGTCTGTGTGTGTGTGTGTTAGGGTGTAAATGATGTGTGTGTAGCCTGTTTTCTGCTGACACAATGGGAATCCATGTGTGATATACACCAACACATAATCAACTTAATGAGATATCCACTCCTACATCACACAAAACAACTCCCCCATAAACACAATCCAAAACATACTCTCACACCTGTTGTTGTTATTGCATCCCACCTCCCCAAAGACACAGGCACACTCGATAACCTAGCCTTAATGCCTAAACTTAAAGGGATAGGTTGTCCAAAAATCATATTTTTTTCAAAGTTCACTTATGAAAATATATTCCAGAAGGCACATAGAGACATTTTTTCAAACTATCCAATATTCAGCTCTGTCCCAGTCTGTAATTAGCGTTATTAGCATTGTCCAACTTCATGAATGGAAACCATTCGTACCGCTTTCGCAAAGCTGCATTGCAAGCGTAAAACTAGTCCAAAACACTTCAAACTACATTCAGTAATCTGTCGCATTAGCATAGATTTTTGACAACTGTACACTGATGAAACAGCCAGCGGAATTGGCTGAATTCAAACTGGCACTAGCGAACTATTTCCTACAGCCACCATACACAGATTCCATTCATCGGCAGTGATGTCATTGAGGTGAGCGTGAACTTTAACCTCAACAAGCCATGTGAAGATGGTTTGCTTCGCCTAGCTTTTTAAAATTGCTGCTAGTTTACACTTAAGTATATTATTGCTGTATTTTTTTGCTTTATATATTTCTTAATTCTTACTACGTAGATGTCCTGTGCCAGGTCACAAGAATTTTGTTGTACAGGATGATGCTGTGTTATTCAGTGCATTTGGTAAATAAACTTTGAACTTCAGGATTTCCTTTGTTTGAATCAGTCTCGATTTCTGCCTGCTCCTTTGCCTGCTTGAGGATCTTGAGTTAATTAAATTCTACCTGCTCTGCAATTGGGACAATACCTCTGCCTCTCCCAAGTTGTATTATGGGAGAATCAATGGAGCAACTTTGCCAACGAGACATACCATTTTTGCGAGAAACATTTTAATACAGAGGATCGTTCACTTAGAACGTTCACTTAGAAGAGGACTAAAGGCGAATGCAATTCCATCAAGATACCCAGTTCAACCCGTGGAGACAAGACATGGTAAGTAATACTTCCGATTGCTATATTTAATACACAAAGTACACTGCCTCCGGATATTCTGGGCAAGGGTTGGGGATTAACCTGTTCACAATCGCCCATCTTTAGGTGCTCTCCAAGCTTCTATTCGGTCAATTCATCATCTGTGTATTAAATGTTCTTCCTGTTCGTATTCAGAGTCAGACTTAATATATATATGTATTTTCCTTTCTTTCTCAAGCAAATAAAGTTTAACTGTCCGGGGTGAATATCAAAGATGAAGTAGGTAACTTGCTTTCTAGCTAGCAAATACTAACTTTCGTTTACTGTCCCCAACTAATGTGTGCATTGATACAGTTGTGAACATAACTGACCGGTAAACACAGGACGTACCCATTTATTTGAAATAAAATTATGTAGCAAAAATTAAAACCTTATTTTGAGGAATACAACATGGTCATGTTCTTTGAGGTAAACAGCACCACTTGTCTAAGTTTGGAGTGTTTTAGAGTAGTTTTCCGATGCAATGCAGCTTTGTGGTAGGGGTGCTTACGGTTTACATTAATTAATTTGTACGATGCTAATAACGCTATTTACTGACTGAGACAGAGCTGAATAATGGACTGTTTTTTAAAAAAAATGACTCTATGCGCCTGAACGACAAACTCGGGGTAAGGGGACTGTCACTGAAATAGGATTTTTGGACGAGCAATCCCTTTAACCTCAACAATCTAGCCTCATTGCCCTAACCTAACCAACCCTAGTACCTAACCAACAACCTAGCCCGCCCAAACCTAAATGTAATCTAAACTTTTTTAGAAACCTAACCCCTAACACGGAAATCACAATTTCCTTAGTTGGGACCTACTAATAAAATGTGGGGACCAATGTGTCATGTTTTACTATCTTTATAGGGACTTTGTGTCCTCACATGTATACAGACATGTACATACATGTATACAGACAAATACATACATGCACTACAATGTTTACTTTAGGTTGTCACATACTGTGCCTTAAACATATTTTCCATCCTAGTATTGTGTTTAATGAATGTATCATGTCAAGACTGACAAGCATTGTGCGTGTGGTAGTTTGTATATTGGATTACTAGTGAGGATCAGTGATCTTCCGTCTGGTCTGATCTTCCTGAGAAGACACCAAATAAACTTCCATTTGTGCTAAATTTGTATGCTGGAATCTTACAAAAAACTGATCACATTGCTCCAGAACTAGCCTCTCTACACTGGCTGCCTATTAAGGCAAGGGCTTATTTGAATGTTTTACTGTTAACCTACAAAGCATTACATGGAGTTGCTCTTATCTCTCTGGATTGTTCCAGCCGTACATACCGACACATACTCTGTGGTCACAAAAAGCAGACTTCTATAAGCATTACTGTACCTAGAATTTCAAAACAGCTGGAGGCAGGGCTTTCTCCAACAGATTTTCATTATTGTAGAATGATCTGCCGATTCAACTGGTTGTGCAGATGATCTGGATTCTGCCTAAAAACCAGACACAGCCCACCTGTGTTTGTTGACCCGCTGATCTTCTGAACATGGAAAATTATGGATGTGGCCCAAAAAGGTAATGTATTGTTATCTTCACCCCACACAGTCAGAAGAGGATTGGCCACCCCTCAGAGTCTGGCTCCTCTGTAGGTTTCTTCCTGGTTTCTAACCCCACTAGGGAGTTTTTTCAAGCTACTGAGCCTCAGTTTCTTGTTGTTGCTTGCTCTTTGGTCTTTTTTGGACAGGTCCCTCTCGGAAAATAGATTTTTAATCTCAGTGTGGTTAACCTGTTTAAAAGAAGGTTAAATAAAAAAAGGCTGGGTATCTGTATAAGCACTTTATGCAAACTACTGATGTGGAAAGGGCTTTATAAAATAAATGAGATTGATTGAATAGAGTTACTCAGAGCCCTCACAAACAAATGCACCACAAGGCAGAATATGGATGTAGTGATGCAACAGTATTTACCTCCAAGTGTTATTTTACAGAATGTTTAAATGTCTCATAATCTACTGCCATGTTTTGTTTTACCAAAAGCCTAATGACAAATATTCTCACTTTCAATCACTCTTGTCTTCTGTCAATTTTTGCCTCTTTCGTTTGCCTGGGGCTGAGAAGTCAACAGTCAATCTCTGGCATTGGGTGTGTGTGGCTAAGCTATGTCTAAGGTATGTAGAATAGATTGAATGAGATTGAATGAATGAACAATGTACCACTCCCTCCAGTAATCTTGTATAAATTAAAATTTGTTCACCTTCAGCCCTGATAACATTCACAGAGCAACACCAGGAGAGACGGGGTGCGTGGGTATATATTTGTATTTGTGTGTGTGCCAAGGTGTACTGTACCTGTGCCTACAAGCATGAATGACTGGGTGTGTATTAAGTGTGTGTGTGTGTGTATGGAACATGGTTACATTACATGCAAGATGTTCTCATAAGAGCATAGCTCCATAACTACTTTAAAAAAAAAATTTGTACACCTCTTGCAGTAGATATTTATTTTGAACCCATAGTGCAGGTTCAGTAGAGATGCCTACTGATAAGTCGATTATTAGTAGCAAAAGGGTCTCAACAAAGTCAATGTGTCCCTTTTTGGAAGTGCCTCATAATGAAAATATTCTGAAGTCTGTGCTATCTGTAGCTCTGGAGAAGTTACGTCAAGCAATTTCCAAATGTGCCAGTTTTGCAGACAGTGGCAGAGTGATTCATTTACACTCTATGGCCAAAAGTATGTGGACACCCTACCATTACATCCAAAACCATGGGCATTAATATGGAGTTGACCCCCCCCCACCCCTCCCCCTTGCAACTATAACAGCTGCCACTCCTCTGGGAAGGCTTTCTACAAGATTTTGGAGTGTCTCTGTGGGAATTTGTGCCCATTCAGCCAAAAAAGCTTTTGTGAGGTCAAGCACTGATGTTGGATGAGAAGGCTGGGCTTCGAATCCCCATTCCAATTCATCCCAATGGTGTTCAGTGGGGTTGAACTCATGGCTCTGTGCAGGACACTTGAGTTCCTCCACACCAACCTTGTCGCACCATGTCTTTATGGACCTCGCTTTGTGCACAGGGGCACAGTCATGCTGGAACCAGAAAGGGCCTTCCCCATACGGTTGCCACAAAGTTGGAAGCACCCAATTGTCTAAAATGTCTTTGTATCTTGTAGCATTAAGATGACCCTTCACTGGAACTAAGAGGCCTAGGCCAAACCCTGAAACACAGCCCCAGACCATTGTCCCTCCTCCACCAAACTTTAAAGTAGGCACTATGCATTCTGGTAGGTAGCGTTTTCCTGGCATCCACCACACCCAGATTCGTCCATCAGACTGTCAGATAGTGAAGTGTGATTCATCACACCAGAGAACACGTTTCCACTGCTCCGGAGTCCA
The DNA here is from genome assembly GCA_016801175.1 of Esox masquinongy. NCBI lineage: Eukaryota > Metazoa > Chordata > Actinopteri > Esociformes > Esocidae > Esox > Esox masquinongy. The sequence continues at coordinate 7,391 of JACXGI010002203.1, forward strand.
GTGCTTTACACCACTCCAGCCGAATGCTTGGCATTGCACATGTTAATGTGAGGCTTGCATACAGCTGCTTGGCCATGGAAACCCATTTCATGAAGCTCCTGACGCACAGTTCTTGTGCTGATATTGCTTCCAGAGGTAGTTTGGAACTCTATGGTGAGTGATGCAACAGATGATAGGTGATTTGTACGCGTTATGCGCTTTAGTACTTGACTGCCCTGTTCTGTGAGTTTGTGTGGTCTACCACAATTCTTGTTGCTGGGCTGTTGTTGCTCCTAGACTCTTCCACTTCACAAATATAGCACTTACAGTTGACAAGGGCAGATCTAGTACGGGAGAAATTTCACTAACTGCCTTCTAGCAAAGGTGCCATCCGATGACAGTGCCACATTGAAAGTCACTGAGCTCTTCAGTACAACACATTATTCTGCCTTTGTTTGTCTATGGAGATTTCATGGCTATGTGCTGGATTTTATGTACCTGTGAGCAATGGGTGGGGCTGAAACATCTGAACTCAATAATTAGTAGGTGTGTCCAAATTCTTTTGGCCATAGATTGTATATGAGAGAATTTTTCAGGGTTCCGAATACTTTTGCAATATATGTATTAATAAAAAATATCACACAGTAACATGTTACACTTAAAAACGTGTGTTCTTTCCAAAAAGCTTGTTATAAGAAACTATAGTTTTCATATGCATTTTTTCACTTGAGAAATACTCCACCAAACATCTTAAACATAACAAACAAGATACTGTACATAAGACCACATAAGATGAGACAATATAAAACCATCTAGCGCCCGAAACGTTGTACAACAGCTGACTTAAGACAAGCATTAAGATCAAGATGACAAGCCTGTGAGACTTTTCCATGATAATGATGCCTTTACAAGGATGTGATCTAACCTTTTAACCAAGTTTCTTCTTGTAGCAAACTGGTAGTAAATGTGTCATAGTGTATATTTACATGTATTCGCAAGAAAAACTTGCTTTATGAAAAAACATTGATTGCTTGCTCTCTGATTGGCTAGCCCCGAAAGGATTCCACCTCCATCTGTCTTTATAGTTTTTTCCCTTTTGCTGGTCCGTCACTTTCTGGAGCCTCTCCATGTCTGTACTATATGGAGTGAAGTTTGAGGGGCGACCTTTACAGGGCACATTTCAGTTTTGGAAATCGGCATCAGTTTTTGTTTTGTTCGATCTCTGACCCCTTTACAAGAGATCTGTGTATTGGATGACCACAACAGCAGCTGAATTCAGTCATTACATCCATGAATCATCAGCCAATCCACTCTTATCTGTTTGACCTTCCACCTCAGGCCAGCTGTGGAGCATGTGCAACGAAGGGGTATCGCACGTCTACATGACCCCCGATAAACTTTAGGGGGAGTTCCCCTAAATTGCACTTGTATGACACCCCACAAAAAACTAGGAAGAGGAGCAAGGTTTCAAGTGACTTGGCAAATAGGAAATATGTGCCTGTCTAGATTGCTACATATTTCTCATTAACGTCATATTAACTTTATCTCTTAGTAACATTCTCTCCCACTGCCTCCTCTCTACCTCTCTTGCTATCCATCTCATTTGTATATTTCCAGTAAGTGAGTTCTTGGTATTTTTAGCAGTGTAGTTTAAAGGGTTCACAGAGTACAGTAGCATAAGCAAGAGGCTGGCTGCAATTCAGATAGTACTTGGTTACATTGACTCACAGTCTGGAACCGCCTTGGATAGTAATTCTTGCCAACCGTTCTTTACAGTATTGCTTCAACTGTGTCATGTTCAGGATTGAGATCTGTGCATTGACTCAACCATTCCGTTACCCTCCACTTCTTATTTTTGAGAAATTCTGTTGTAGTGAGTTTTGAATCATTTACCTCCAGTGTAGGCCAAATTTGTATAGTCTATTTCTGCCAGACTCATGCACATCAACACCGATTGTAGCAAGAGAGGCCAGTTGTAATGGTCTTCAGGATGAGGTGGCAGGACAGAGGCACAGAAGTGTTCCAACAAAAAGTTATTTTAATAAACACACTTAAATTTACAAGGATTCAGACAGGAACGTCACACGAAACAATGACTGACAATAAACACTATGGCAGAACTTAAATAGGGACATAATGAGGGGCAGACGAGATACAGGTGAAGACTAAACTAGACACAGGCAAAACCAATCAAATAACAGAAACAGAACCAAAAGACACTGAACACCTGTAGATCCCTGATGTTACCCTGGGATTCTTAAAGACTTCTATAAGCATCTTTCGGTCAGCTTTAGGTCTGAATTCAGTGGGACATCTTGTCCCATGTGGATTTTCTAAATTTTTTGATGATCAACCAAAGTTGTTGTAAATGATATTGCCAGGGTCTTAGATGATCAGATGAATTGTGTCACAATTGCTGTTGTAATGTTTATTGACCTGTCAAAGGCCTTTGAAACAGTTGATCATTCCCTTTTAATTAACAAACAGATATCATTAGGCCTAAGTGCTGATAAATGTTTGTGGGGTTCTGAGTCCTATCTTTATGATAGGACTCAGATTATCGTAACCAAAGTGGTCTAATCTGAATTTACTGAAGTATCCAAAGTTGTACCCCAGGGCTTTGGGTCCTCTTCTATTCATGCTTTATATACATGACATTGGTGACACTGTGAAAAATGTTCAAATACATTTTTGTGTTGAAAAATCAGTACTGTATACCAATACACCATCTATGAACCAATCCTTTGTCTATGTATAGTTTAAATTCTAAGCATTACAAAGGTAATGATCTTCAATCTTATATCAGTGTTGAATGTTAATAGAAATAGAAAAAAAAGATATTCTCTAAGGTGTATAGCTTAGATTTGATGAATCTTCAAATAACCATCATGATCATATCACAAATTGAACAAGTTCCCTCTAAAAAAATTCTGGATATTTTACTAGAATACAAAAAAAACAAACATATTACTGAGAAAAATGTATTCCTTTGTAGATATAGTGTCTATTTTTTATAGTACAAAATAAATACAGTAGTTCACTTTTATGTCTGTCTTGGACTATGGTGATACAGTCTATGCAGAAGATGCAGCTTCTTCACTTAAACCGTAAGATGCTGTGTATCACTGTGCCCTTCCAGGAAGTGGAATCAGCTCCAAAATAAGCTCAGACTTGAATGCCTTGTAACCATAAATTAATTTAGAGCGTTACTAGAGGTTTTACTAAAAGAAAAGCCTGTCTGCTTAGGACGAATGGTTTATACAGTTGTGCTCAAAAGTTTGCATACCCTTGGAGAATTGGCAATATATGTACCATCATTAAAGAAAACTTGAGTGAGAAGGCAGAAAACATTCTTTTATATCTCATGGGATTCATATTCAACTGTAGGTTATAACAGAATGGCACAATCATAAAACAAAACATGGCAACAAAGAAAAAAATTAACTGACCCCTGTTCAAAAGTCTGCATACCCTTAGTTTTTAACAGGCCCGCCGATAGGGGGGGACAAACGGGTCTGTTGTCCCGGGCCCAGGGTAGGGGGGGGGCCCAGAACTGACATTGGGTTGACATTAAAGGGCCCATCTAAGATTATCTCGTCCCGGGCCCAGGCAAGACTGTCAGCTGGCCTGGTTCTTAATACTATGTATTGCCCCCTTTAGCATCAATGACAGCGTGCAGTCTTTTGTAATAGTTGCCCATGAGGCCCCGAATTCTTGCAGGTGATATAGCTGCCCATTCGTCTTGGCAAAATGCCTCCAGGTCATGCAAAGTCTATGGTCGTCTTGCATGCTTGCATGAACCGCACGTTTAAAGAGCCACAGGTGTGGGAAATTAACCTTTAATTGCCATTTTAAACTATGTGTGTCACCTTGTGTATCTGTAACAAGGCCCAACATTCAAGCGTATGTAAACTTTCGATCAGGGCAATTTGGGTGATTTCTGTTATCATTATGATTTAAAAAGGAGCCAAACAACTATGTGATAATAAATGGCTTCATATGATCACTATCCTTAAATAAAAGTCAGTTTTTTCATGATCAGTCATATTTTCTGCCAGGGTATGCAAACTTATGAGCTCAACTGTATTGTTTGAATTGTGTAGGGTTATTAAATTTTATTTTTTGGGGAGTATATTATTTATTATATATTTTATTGAACTTTTGTTTTTTTTATCATGTATTTTATTTATATGTATATCATTTTATGTACAGGCTGTTATTGTACAACCCCGTTTCCCAAAAATTTGGGATGCTGCGTAAAATGTAAATAAAAACAGAACGCAATGATGTGCAAATCATTTAAACCTTAAATTCAATAGAAAATAGTACAACAACAACATATCAAATGTTGAAAATAAGACATTTTATTGTTTATTGAAAAATATAAGCCCACTTTGAATATGATGCCAGCAACAGATTTCCAAAAAGTTGGGACAGAGGCAACAAAAGACTGGAAAAGGTGTGTAATGCTAAAAAACTAAACCTGGCGTATTGCTAAAAAACCTTGTGTAATGCTAAAAAACTAAACCACACAACTAATTAGGTCAATGGGCAACAGGCCAGTAACCTGATTGGGCATTAAAAGATCATTCCAGACAGGATGGATCTTTCAGAAGTGAGGATGGGGAAGGGTTCACCACTCTGTGGAAGACTGCACAGGCAAATAGCTCAACAATTTAAGAATAACGTTTCTCAACGTAAAATTGCAAAGAGTTTGGGGATCTCATCATCTGTGGTACATAATATCATCAAAAGATTCAGAGAATCCGGAGAAATCTCTGCACACAAAGAACATTCCCCTGTCCCAACTTTTTTCAAACGTGTTGCTGGCATCAAATTCAAAATGGGCTTGTATTTGTCCAAAAACAATACATTTCTCAGTTTCAACATTTCATATGTTGTCTTTGTACTATTTTCAATTAAATATAGGGATAAATGATTTGCACATTGTTGCATTGTTTTTATTTGCATATTACGCAGCGTCCCAACGTTTTTGTTAACGGGGTTGTAAAAACAAAACAACTTGTTATAAATAACTTGCCTGATTGAAGAAAAGGAAATGGGAAAATTTGGGAAGGTTTACTCCCGGTGAGCTGTGCCATTCCAGAAAGGTTGCAGGGGTTTTTAATGGCACAAGCAGAGAGAACTCACAGCAATGAGTTGAAGTTGTCCAGACAAGATAACAAGTGCCTGGGTTAGTTCTTGCTTCATTTCTTGTTTGAGGTAAGGTAATACTCTACGAATGTTGAAGAGCGAGAACCTGCAGGAGCAAGTGCCTTAATGTTTGTAGAGATTTACACTAGAATTAGCAGCTCCGCCTTGATGAGGTTGAATGTTGCTTGATGTGGTGGGCTGGAGTGATGTCCGCCAGGCACGAAGTGTTGCGTGTCTCGACCTGGGTGCCAGGGGCAGACGGAACAGAATGGCCAAGTGTCACCCACATAAGAATGATCGAAAAGACCATATAAATATATATAACTAAGCCAAGTTGTGTAGAAAGAATAGGAGAGGGCCCAGGGGTATTTTGTAGGGCAGTTGACATGTGGTGGTTAAGTTTTAAGTTGGGTTGTTGACTGGAGAACGTCCCTCCAAGTCTTGCGTGTGGGTTCTGGGCATATTTCCTTGTTGTCTGAGCAGTGTCAGAAGCAGAATGGTGTGGTGAGATGTGCAAATGACAAATCTAAATCTTTTACCTTAACCTGCCAATTTCTGCAATATGTCAGTGCCATAATCTCTAATTGAACATCAAGACATTTGTGGGGGGAGGGGGACTATTAATTAATAGTATAATATGAAAACTGTCAATTAAATATATAATATGAAAACTGTCAATTAAATGTATAATATGTGTAAAATTAATTGATGTGAACATTTATGTTGCAACTCCTACTTGTGGCACAATGGTATCATTATCTATGAAAAAAAAAAAACTATTAAACTATATTAGCTGATTTAGATTCGGGAAATATACCCGTGTTCATTTCATATATTCAACGAAAAACATTTTCTTTTAAATATCATTCCTAAAATCCTATTAAATACAAGAACGACCTAACTGACAAATATTTTCCCTTTTTCTTAATTTATGTGTGAGTGTAATTTGCTCAGGGTTTGCTCCTAAAACATGAAAAATGTGAATTAAAGTTATTACCTCCATTGCGGTGATACTGGAGTTAATATGATGACAATCTTTTCTATAAGTTCTGCAAGTCCAATAACTTACCAATATCTGTTGTTGATACAGACAACTGTAAGACTAATTACAAAATAATCCAATAGGAGCAGCTGAATTTTTAAGTTCTGGTAGGTCTATGATGAAAGCATACATTTACAAGATTTAAAGAAAGATCTGTGATTTCAACTACTGTAACAGGCAACATCATTGGATTGAAAGCCAATGCTGCTCTTCAATTATTCCAGCTACTAACAGTAAAATAATGATAATTCTGAAAACATTTTAAAGGCTTACTTCAATATTTTAAAATTAATAAATTAGCATGTACTACCTACCAATTATACGCGGCTCAAGACAGAAACACAAACTCTACATTGACATGGTAAGGCTATCCTATTAATCAAACAAACAATCAATCAATAATCAACCTGTTTTTATTCAGCTACAACCTCTACTATCTGCAATTGACTATAAAAGTATTGTTCAAATATTTCATATATATGCTTTGTTACATGACACCTCAATTACCATTTTCAATTAACACTGTCATATCAGGTAGGTCAGGATATCAAAACTCAACTCTAGATGTATAGATGCTGTATTTTAATTTGAGACACTTTTACACAGCAGAAAAATAATCTTTAAACAAATGGAAGGATTAACTGCTTTATGAAATGCATTTTTATTAGGTAAATACATTATTTGTACATTTTCCGGAAGAAAAAATAACAAACTTTATAATATATTTTGTCATACAACAACCGGAAGATCCAGCTGAATGAATAATTAGTATTTATTGCTGTATTGTGTTCATATAAGACTCTTGTTTGAACTTGTTTTTTGCTTTATTCTGCTTTGATTAAAATAGGTGGGGCTGTAACTATAAAACAAGGAGTCCCTGCAAACATTTACCAGGTGGGGAGAGTCAAGTCATATAAACCCCTGGCCTCCCCTCCACTCTCCTACATGGTCAAGACTGCCAAATATCAGCACTACCACCCTGTACCGATATCCCAGGCTGTTCCACTTTGCTATGAGGTGCTGATACTTAAGAAGCTTTTCTCTATGTAGCAACTGAAATATCCTAAATTAGCACCTCCCACTGGCCTCTAACCAACAACAAAAATATCTTGCTTAACAAGCATGCTAGAAATATGTAGACAAACACACACACACGCACACACACAGGCAACGGTCCAAACCAGTAGACTGAACAACAAGCTTTACAGGGTCAGAGGGCAGAACTGCTTGCTTAAAGCGGGTTCTCTCCAGAAAGGCCTAGATTATATTTACATCATTTAGCTTGAGAGCACTGTCCAGGACACAGACACGAACAGACAATCAACGTCTGGGATACAGACACACATCCAACATGCGTGTATGAAAAAGAGATGAGAAGGAGAAAATGTGACATTAGTGCTATTCTGTTGGCCATGTTACCTTAACACCTTAATGACTACAAGCAACCAGCTCTGACACAGTGGCGCGTCCAATAATTTATGACTGAACATGTCCTCATTGACTTACTCAGTCAAGTTTCCAGTGAAACGTGACTGGATGCATGCCTTGATGACTATGTTAGCTCTGTGGAGATCCTCCTGGAATATGGGCCATCTCATTCAGCTGCTATTTGAATGTCATTGACAATGAATCACTCTCCCCTACTTTGGTTACCTTTGATGCCAAACCAACGGCATGTAAAGGACAAGTAGGAACAAGAGCTAATTGTTGACATGTAGGCGATCGATGGATGGAGGATAAAGGCTTCTATCCGTCTCTGTCTCTCATTCACACACAACATACATGCAAACACACAGGCTCACACTCAGGACAATAAGGGCACGTCTTCTCTTTAAAAAGACATTCCCTCTTCAATGGGCATGAATACACTTCACGAAGGAGAGAATTCCCACCCCTCTCTCTAAGTGCTAGCAGCTTGTTGGACACACTGAAGCCAACGCTCTGTCTTCTTCGAAACTTAAAAGTCTCAAAGAGGATGGAAACTTTTATCTCTCCGTCCACACACTTCAAAACATAAACGTTGCCAACTACTCCTTGTTTGTACATGTCCTTCCCCTGGCCTACTGTATAAACAGATACTGTTTTGTATTTTGGAAATAAGGCATGGGGGTGTGATATATGGCCAACAGACCATGCCTAAGAGCACATGGCAGAGTGCCTGTATACAGCTCTTAGCCATGCTATATTGGCATTATTCCACAAACAAGATGGCTCATAAACCAATGCAATTAGAACAGTAGAAGCTGCGGTATACAGTTTTATACACTGTACCATAGCTTTCAGCCAATCAGCATTCAGAATTCAAACCACCCGGTATATATTGTTGTACATGTTATGGTTAATGAGCAACATTCTTGCTAACACACAAGACGAACACAATATGGACAATGAACTTCTCCTTTTGCTCTACTTTATGCTCGCCTTCTACTGTAACCATTTCCGTATCATGGAAACACCCATTTCCCTGCACCAAGGGAGTGATCCATTATCATTGTTAAGAAGTCTGACCCAGAGACCCTGAGAGAAATACTTGCCCAGCCTAGTGACATCAGTATATCATAGTCGATTTACTGTGGTCCTGTGAGAGAGGGAAAAAGATAAATGGAGAAAGAGAGGGAAAACAGCAGAGATACAAAGAGAGAGATAGAGTTCATTACTGGGTAATATTTCCAGTGGAAGTTCAGCAGAACATGTATTACTGCTAAGGGGTAAAAAATCCCATTGAGGTTTGACATAAGATGCTGCCAATAAAAAAAGCTGGACGTCATCCCCTCCTCAGTCACTCAGCTTCCCGAGTCCATTTATCACACTACAGAACCACCCTTTCTTCCTGTTCTCCTCTGTCTCCTGATGACCGGCAACCCAACAACCTTCCCACTCAAACCCTTCCTCTCCTCCTATCTCCTCCAATTCTTCACTTCTCTAATGAGCTGTCCCTTGACCACTGTCTTTGTCTTTTCTGACTTCAAGATGGCCGCTCATTCCTCTCCTCAAGGAGCTAACCTCCAACCACTATGACCTTTCTTGGTATCCCTTCTTCCTGTTCTTCCGAAACTCTCGAGCGTGCTGTCTCGGATCAACCCTCTCGTTATGTCTCTCAGGAAGTACTTCTTGACCCTGGCCAGTCAATTCTCAAAGGCGTCTCACTCGACTGTGACGGCTCTCTGTGTCAGGGAGCTCTGACTGTCTCCTCTGTTCTAATTTGTCCTAGATCCATCTACTGCTGTTGACAGCAGCCCACCACATCCACTCCCCTATGAGTTTTGGGCATCCCAGGCTCTGTACACTCCTGGATTGAATCCCGCCTGGAAAGTCGCTCCACCCAGGTGATGTGGACAGGATCAGTGTCTGCCCCACGTGGTCTCCCAACTGGTGTCCCCCAAGGCTTGGTCCAAGGCCCTGTCCTCTCCTACACGCCAGGTCAGACGGTCCTGTTATACCCTCACACGGTCTCTCCTGTCATAACTATGTGGATGACAGTGAACTACACTTCTCATTCCCTAATTCTGACACAAAGGCGGTGACGTGTCACTGCCTGACTGGCAGATGTCTCAACTGGGATGTCGTCACACAACATCAAGTTCAACCTCGACAAGACAGAGTTGCTCTTTCTCTTTGGAAGTCCTGCATACTCCAAAATCTTCACCATCCATGGTACAGTATGTCCCTCATACAATGCGAATCACATTCTAATGAACCAGGTCAACAAACTGTCCCTCTCTGCAAACATTGAAGCAGTGACTCCATACTGTAGGTTTATGTTCTAAAACATCTGTACTGTATAATCATTCCTCACACATTAAAGAGGCGCGGGTCCAAACTGTGCACTCATCATATCCAGTCTGACCTGATGAAACTTTCTGTTGGCCAGGCTCCCTGCTTGTTCCATCCGTACCCAATCAAATCGTCAAGAAAGAAATCACCCTGTCTGTTCAAATCGTCCCGTGTCACCCTACTCCTCTGTACACTCCACTGGCTTCCCAAGCCCTCCATTCTGCCTCGTCTGGTCTCCTGGCCATCCCACCCCTACAGGAGGTGAACTCCTGTTCAGCCCAGTCAAAGCTCCTCTCTGTCCTGGTACCTAACAGTGGATCTAGTTACTCGGGTGGCAGTACCCAAGCCGTCAGGTGGGGGTGCTTGGCCATCCGTATTCTTGTCTTTCTCAGACAAGAACATGGAATGTTTCAGCCAATCACGAGGGAAACTCAGTAACTACACCAGCCCTGACTGATTAAATTTTTTTATTGAATTCTACCTAACAACCACCTGTGGTTCAACTGTCGACATTGCAAACTTGATTCCGTTGATCTCAGCCAACCCCAAAACCTTTGTTAAAATTTGAAAATAAGTAACTGGTGAGTGACATTACACTTGTTAATCTCCCCAGAAAAAACGTCACAGTTTTTCCAGACAAGTACATTTTGAGGATAACCGAACAGTGACATTGCTTTTTTCTCTAACACCGAACATTTCAATTTGCCTCCATCTCAGTTGGGATAAAGACCAATGTATGGTATCACACTTATTATAATAACGGTAATAATCAATACGTTTGAACATAATGACTAACCAAATGAATTAATTGCTATCATAAAGTTGAGACAGTCTTTTACATTTTTGTTGTTATTGTTATTAATCTTATATCTGAAACCTGACTATTCACATCACATCTGTCAGATTTGTACTTGTGTGTGTGGTGTGCGTCTTGTCAGGGTGTGTGCGTGTGTGTGTGTCTTGTCAATGTGCGTTGTGGTGAAAGTGTTCCCACTCCAAATTAATAATAGTGTGTGTGTGTGTGTGTATTTTGTAGCATGGATTAGAGCTTTTGATTTATTTGTTCTAAGGTTTGTGTGTGTGGGTTTGTAAGCTTAAATTGTTCTTTACTGTGTGTTTTCTGCCTCGCGTATGTGCACGTGTTGCGTCTGTGTGTAGTTTTTTAATCGTGCTTGTGTGTTTTAGCATGTCTTTGTGTGATGTGTCAGTTTGTGGTGTGCATTCTCTTTTAATTTGCCCTGTCTGTGTTAGCATAGCTTGTTGCGGTCTGAGGCCACAGCCTGGCGGTGAAACCCTACACTCTCCCAGGGGGAGGCTTTCCCCAAACGCTGATGTATGGCTTTATGAGGTGCAGCATCGTGGACCTTCTCACTGGGGAGTCTGCTGAACTTGACACGAAACACCCTGAATAAACTCTAACACATTTATACAAATATAGAAAAACGGGAGCCAGTGTTTTTTTTTAAATAGAGGGGGAAGCTGTGGGCATGATACTACAGAAGTAAATCAAAGAACTATAAAAAAGAAAGAAACAGACAAGGAAAGAAGCACGGAGACGTCTGATTGGGAGCACAGCTGAACTCTGACCCTGTGGGAGGGTTATTTATGTGGACAGGGTGAGTGGTCACAGTGGGGTTATGAGGAGGTTGATGTCTGGTGTTGACAGAAAACTCTCAGCTGTGGTGTCAGTGAGATGATGGAGAGCTGTGGTGGGAAATGCTTGTAGCATCTTTTACCCCGTCTTTTCAAGATGCATTGGCTAATGTGAGTCAATGTCGGATGTTTTGCCATTGAGCATTGGAGAATTACTGGCAGAGCCCATGGTTGTCATTTCTAGGGAAAATGTATACTATCTTTCATGTCACTGCCTACCCTTCCCTTTTATCAGTTCTTCTTCCTCTCTCATTGTCTGCCTATTCATCTTTGACAATCTTTCTCTCTGCGTCCCTTCTGACCTTTCACTTAATATTCCCTGCTCTTTCTATCTCCAGATGCCTAACATAAGCGGCTTCTATCTGCCTTTGTGTTTCTTTCCATTCCTTGCCTGTATTTCCACTTCTTCCACTTGATGATGTTTGACTCTGTCTCTGATCAATGTATTCGGCAGATACTCCATTGGTCTTCATGTTGTCAGACACCATATGTGACAAATGTAAATGCAACAAATGAATCAAGACTAAACATTGATAGCTCTTTTGCATGCAAATGATCTAAACAAACACACCTGCCTAACAAGAAGCATCTGGGAAGCCTGTCCAAATACCTTTGGTAGTCTAAAATAAGCCCTAAAATGGGGGACTATGTAGAAAAAAAATGCTGTCCTTTCCAAATGGTTCATCCACTATGAATGAAAATATTACCAAATTGAAGCTGATGGTCTGCACTTTCACCCCATTGTCATTGTATAAGTTCAAATGTGTTTGACCAATAATATATAAAAAGTAAAATGAACAGGCCCCAGTATCTACCCCTATGTAACACCTTACATGATATTGAGGAACCTAGACTTGACACCCTCCAAAAGCATACATTGAAAGACGCCTGATCAAGGCTCAAGTCAGACAATGTATTAATTAGTAGGAATTTACCAAGTGTGTTAAATTAATTAGAAGGAGATGGTCCGGTGTGTTAAAGTACCAAGAACAATGTTTTTTTTAAATTAAGCAATTTAACACCATCTGACACATAGTGGCTGAAACAGGTCAATGTCCAGATATAAAAACAGACTGGTGTATAATATGTAGAGTGACGAAATGATTTGATAGTTGGTTAGGAATTGTAATTGCTTGGATAGACAAGACCGCTTGGAGATTTGGCTGTATTTATCAAAGTCTGTTCAATCTTTATTAGAATGACATCTAAAAGATTAGATTTTTCAGACTGTATAGAGTTGGGCAAGTTGATTTAGTTATCGGCAAAGTGAGATTGAACTCTGCACTTATACCTCTGTAAACCACTTTCAATCACTCCATATGTCAAGCTTTGTCCTCTAACCCCAGGAAGGTCATTGCTGCTTTATGCCCGCCTCCTGAATCCTCTACCCCTTCCCCATTCGTCTTCCCACTCCGCAAATGACTTTGTCAACCACTTTTATAGAACGATTGATAAAATCCCCTCCTCATTCTCAGAGCACATTCACACTAAACTTGTCTGTGTTTACTTCTTTCCCCATGCTCAATCAGATAAAACCAAACTAATAATAGCTCGCAAAGGAACCTCAGCTCACAAAGGGAGCGTCTCAGGTACTAACCCAGGCACTTGTTATCTCTCGTCTGGACAACTCACTGTTGATAGTGCGCCTTGTTTGTGCCGTCAAACCCCTGTAACTTATCAAGAACACCACAGCCCACCTGGTCCTCAACCTTCCCCAAAAGCCCCCCCCCCCACACACACACACACACACACGTGCAGTTTCACGCAAATGCTCACACGCACACAAATACCCAGGTTTTTGTTTTGTGTACTGTCTCAGTTAGATTTGTTGTGATTCATTTTCCCATCCTAATTACTCAATGTCCCACAGAGAACTCTGAGAGGATGCCTCTAACAACGCATTCACCAGAATGGCTGTGTGGATTATAATCAGTGCCCTTTGTAAAGTATATTGTCCTATATACGGTGACCCCATTTCATTCTTTCTCTTCTGTCTCCTCTTTCTCATATCTTTTGGAGTTGGGAAACATCAGACACTAAGTAATTGGGGAAAACAAACATCTAGAGTTCAGGGATCAGGGGTTATAGGTTGCACTATAGATGCTAATTGGAGCTTCAACTCCAGGAATGACCCAGATTCTACACGAGCCAGAGATGATAAAAATGATGACTACCCTGGTGGAAGGACTACATTCTTATCCCAGTTAAGACTCCAGTGCAATGACTTCCAAATAACCTCCTTCCTTAACAGTCAGTTAAGGAAATAAACAGTCCAATACCTTTCCACCTGGCATCCCGCTTGATGTATATATCATATAACAAATGCTTTCTATCAATTTAAACTGATGAATCCATTTGGGAATTTGTCTCTATTCTTGTTCCTGTGGTTTAAAGGGTAAACCGGAGAAAGCAACCTCACGCTAAAATCAACAACAAGTCGTTTTCTGAGATTCCTGAACACAGACATCTCAGTGAGTGCTTTCAACTCATAGCCAATTGGTTTTTTGCTCTTCCTTCTGAAAGCTGCTCAAGCTGCATGTGAGAGAAGACCATAGGGTTAAGAAGTGAACCCTTCAACCTATTCACACACACACACACACACACACACACACACACACACACACACACACACACACACACACACACACACACACACAAACCTTCTTTGAAGCTATTGTAAACTACTGAGCTGAACTGCAATACACTGTGGCTTTTTTGACTGCCAGATGTGTGTGAAATGTCAATTCTGGCCACAGTGGTATGGAAAATAGTTAACCACAGACTCCTGCTGTCCACAGAAACCATATTCACTAGCCTAATGCTAACTCACTATAACAATAACTTTGGTTGGCTTTAACTCTAAGTAACTTTTCCAGTAGCTGTGTTTAGGCCAGGGACATAGGCTGAAATTGTCTGCTCAGAATTGTCCAGTGAATTTCACTGAAATGGCTGCATCATTTTACACACACAACACTAGAAATTGAGACCAAAAAACACCATGTGCACAGTTTCCTTGACAAACAAGTAGGCTTAACTACACAACTGCTAACAGCAAAGGACTGACAAAACAGGTGAAAGAGAAAGAAAGGGATTCAGAAAAAGATACAGACACAGAGACTACAGTATCAGACAAATGCACTGATGAAATGTTAAAACTATACTTATCCCAAAATATGTATAACGGATGTCTTCATTCCGACCGTCCAACCCCATGAAGCAACATCAGTCAGATATATTGCTCCCACACAATGCAGCAATCTACAGCACAACAGATTGTCTGCGGTCATGGTCAGTGCATTGGCCCAGAGCTGCTGGACACAAGGTCATTAATGAAAAACATGCCGTTTGTGTATTGCACTTGCGCAAGGACGCGAAAATGTCATAAGCTCAAAGGTGTACACGACGATTTTGCAAACACATTTGAATCGGTGAGCATATCAACATCTCCTGCCAAAGCAGACCTGGGGTTAAACCATAAAAAAACATGGATGTGTTTACAGCACAAGGCCTTGACTCCCAGGCTTGTTGTTCAAGGTGGAGATAGGTGGAGACATTTAGTTCACTTTCAAATGACAAAAGGGCTAGAGTGTTGAGACTTGCAGTCATCATGCAAGATCTGATGTATGTTTTTGTCCAGCCAGTAGGGGACAAAACCCTTTTAACACTACATGAAAGAATGCAGCCAGACTGCTGTATAACTGCAGTATGTTGAAAATAATGCATCCATAATAACAGTTGTTGCTGCAGTTATCCTTGCAATTGTCTCATTTGACTATGTGATTGGGAGTTAACCAATTAGATCCAAGGGGCTCCTAGTGCATTCCTGAACAATGTCTTAGTTTTTCAGAAGAGAATAAAAACGACATTCACCAGAAGGCAGGCCTAACCTGAGCTTATTCTAAACTGAGATGATCGCCTGATAACAATTTGTCTTGCAGTTTTAAATATATATATTTATATATATAATAGGTAACTCTGTCCCCTAAAGCACAAATGCAAGTTCATGTGCCGTGGTGTCAAAGTTCAGGTTCTCTGATGTTACCATGACAATTCTCAAACAGAACACAAAGAGAAGCGCCTTCCTAGCCAGTCAAATAAAATGAATATGGGAAGAGAGAGAGAGTGAGAAGAGGAAAAGAAAGGACGAAAAGCAAACACTTGCTTACACACAGAGAGGACAAAGGAGTGGTGTGGAGTAGTCCTCTGAGACGTCCTACTGGTGGGAGAGAGGATGGTGGTGATGTCTGGCTGCGTGAGGAGGGGGGCTGTCATGCTTCTTGCCACTCTATGAGGGTCTGTAGAGCTTGAGGAGGGCAGAGGAAGACAGAACCTTGTCAACAGACAAAAGACAGTGATTATTGTCACAGGGGCAAGGCTGCATGCCAAAACATGCATAGGACACAAATGGACAGAGATAAGACTATAAAGAGAAAACACGCTATGTTTGTGTGCGCATGCAAAAGCGGAGAAAGAGAAACAACTGGGCCTCAGGGAACAAATGGGCCTCAAGAGACAGATATCCTCCACTGATTAGCTTTCTTTTCCCTCCCTTCCTCCCTCTTCTTGTCTGAGGAATACTTAATGAGGAAAAGTCGTCACTAGGGTCAGGCCTAATTCTGAAGTATGACCTGTCAAATATTCAGGCCCAGGGGTCACAGACCTCTTTCACTTGCTCTCTCTCTTTCTGCATTTGCTGGAAGAGTCAATATTGACCATCCAGACCCTCAGATCCTGTGTAATTTACAGCCTACAGACGTGCCGTGGGACGAGAGAGAAGGCGACGTGAGCCAAAGAGCGGGAGAACGGCTGTTAGTTGGGGAAGAAACGAGTGAAATAGATGGGGTTGTATGGAGGAGGGGGGGACTAAAGGGTGAGGACAGAGAAATGAGAGGAGTCCAGCCCACTGACGCTCTACAGACGGTGTGTTCTGTATTTCTCTCCCCCCTCTTCCTGTTACTCCCTTCTCCGTCAGTATGAGGAAACCTTCCTGTAATGCTGGAAATACCATCCACGCTTTAACACTGTACATCCAGTTAAACCTAGTGTCTTTCCAGACTGCCTGCTGGACGTGTGCATGTACAGAACCACTGCTTACTCCTCATTGACTTCCTGGAGGTCACAGAGTTGAAGTAATCAGTACTGTTCTGACTAATAATATGACTATGTTATATTATTCCGACATGTTCTCATATGGTTTTATGAGAACATGTGATAAGAAAAGGCAAAGGAACTCATCCTCTCCCTGTCAGCCAGACGACAATGATGATGATGATGGTGATAGATGATGATGATGATAGACAACAGAATACCATCCTGCATTTGATTGTTGGGTTACCACAGTTTCCGTCTTGTTTGGTCCCTGGATGTGAGACCAGACACTACTGGAAGTGATGTCGCATGACCACTAGAGGCAATCTTTCCTCTGAGCTAAGGAGATGGCCCAGGGAAGTGATTGGGCACATTGCCCTGTGTTGGTTCACCTTTGGAATGGAATGTTTAAAGAGGGTTCTGACTCTGCGGTCAGCTTAAATATAGTAGAAGTGGGGGTGTTACCCTTTTGTTATTGCTCCATTTACCATCTGACCCTAATGCCTTCATGGTGATGCCCAGCTTCCCACTGTCTCATTCCTCTCCCTGTAATTATTCCCCTGGTCATTGCTGTAAATGTTGAAGTGTTCTCTGTTAACGTAAATGGGAAAATAAGGGTTGAAATACCTGTAGATATTTGTTATGATCATGACAGTTTGATTTTTGCAACGACCAGTTATGATTAGGAAATGGATACTGCTGATGATGAATAGTGGAACGTGGGAAAAAACCGAGGTAGATGAGAATAAGGTGGCTATAAGACATTCAGCCACAAAAAACAAACAAAAAAAAAACTACTTACAGTGGAGCTGCGTCACTGTGGCCAGGTATTTGATTCCTGGTCACTGCATGCAGACCAATGCCTGGGGGAATCTCGTGGGGCAATGCGATTTGGCTCAAGAATGTCCAGAGTTGGCGGGACGAATATCTGACAGGGATGCCTTGCCTCGTCAGGATGTAGCAACACCTGACTAGTTCAACCATGGTTACTGGCCGGTGAAGGCATTCTCTTCCAAGCGCACGTTTGATAAATAAACACAAAAAAAAAAACAGTTTTGTGCACTTTTTCACATTCTAAAGTTATGTCTAGAGGATGCAGAGAATGTGGTGTTGGAGAGGTGAAGGTGGGCTGGGGTTGGGTATACTGGGGAAAGGCACATCTACGAGACACCCACACATCCGTACAGACAGACGAAATAATCCTCATGATCATCAAAGAGAGTTCAAAGAGGTGTGAGAGGGAAAGAGGGACAGAAAGAGAGAGAGAATGGGGAATGAAAAGACGGAGAAAGAGAACACGAAAGAGAGAGGAGACATAAGGAAGAAAGCCGGAGAGAGAGACAGTCAATAGTTCAAGGAGGTTGGATTGGGAATGAAAGATAGAAATGCTGTGGTAGCAGTGAGGTAGAAGAGATATGGTAAGAGGTGAAACAGTCATGGGAGTTCAAGTGTAAAATTCACAGAATAAAAGCCTTAGTAATCCGCCAGTTTGCCCAACTCCACCCCATCCCACCTCATCCCTTGGTAGACAGACCTCCCAAATCTGCTACTGTACAATTTCTTAGATTCAGAGGGAGATTTAGACAGTGTAAAAAAGTTTTCACCAAATGCATCACGTTTTTTCAAGCCTGCTGCGCTACAACATTGACATGCTAGCGTTCTGTGACTGAACCCTATGTCTTGTTTAATCACCCCGTTTCTGTTCTTCTCTGTTCTCTCTAGTGATTAGTTTGCATAATCCAAGCACCCATAATCCAAGCACCCAGAGCAGACGTACCTCCAATCTAGGTGTCCATAGCCACATGCGCCTGGAATAGGGACGACACCATATTAGCAGATCAAAGCAGGTTAAAGTGGACAGGTTAAAGTGGCTCTCTTTCTCTACCTCTCTCTGTTACTTTCATTCTGGATCCCAGCTCGCTCTATCTTCCTTTGTCTTTTACAGACATTCTGTCGTTCTGTCACCGAACTAGTTCTCTCGTCACCTCTCCTTCTGTGCAATCATGGCCCGGTGTGGAACCACAGACTTCAAAGTCTGATCACAGAACAGAGAGGATGAGGTGGGCATAATGAGTAGACTGTAGGAGTTTAAAAGGATACCACTGGATTTTGAGGGTTCACTTCCCCGGAGTTAAATGAACTTGTGGATACCATTTGTGTGTCTGCATGCCATTTGAATGAAACTGCTTGCTATCGCTAGTGCCACAACTTGAAGTCTGCTGTAGCTGCTAGAATACTATCACTTACCATCAACATCTAGAATTTTTGTCTTCAGTCACCTTCTGTCTCTTACACTAGCTGCATTACTCTACAACGCATTGTTTCTTTGGAAGCTTATACTGACGCAAGGTCCGATAATAATAATAGCATTAGTGGTATTTAGTCAGACTGCAGAGGCATTAATAGTACAGTCAGCAACAATGATTGTACTATAGTTATGTTTGTTACAAACTGTAACTTCCTGACGAAAACCCCTGTAATTCCTCAAGAAAATATGTAAAAGTGTATTTCTAAGAACTCCTTGTAATGGTTTGTCAAAGAATAATTCGAGAAACCTACAGTACACTCGCCAAAAAAAGGTTTGTGGAACCATTACAAATGAATTCTTTGAAGAACACTTGAGTGCCTTGATCCCATCTACATTGACAATGTGTGTTGGTAGAATTATATACATTTCCAACAGAACCCTGTATTTGCGTTTCAGCATTGTGTTGTGTTGAATTTGTCCAATGTATTAATGTCCAAAGTGTCCATACAAATAAAATGTATTTTGTTTTGAGTGTAAAAATACAGCCACTAATTATTCTGTTCAGATCCAGCACAGATCTAGATCTGGCATATTTATACCTCCCTCTGTGATATGTATATGGGTAATAAATGCGTCATTACCACATTACTCCCATAGACAGTGTTTCCTACGGT
The DNA here is from genome assembly GCA_016801175.1 of Esox masquinongy. Lineage (NCBI taxonomy): Eukaryota > Metazoa > Chordata > Actinopteri > Esociformes > Esocidae > Esox > Esox masquinongy. The sequence goes on from JACXGI010002203.1 coordinate 27,003, forward strand.
GCCCTGTGTATGTGGCCTCTGTCAGACAGGATGTCCCAGACACTTCCATGGTGTCTAGCCTGTCAGACAGTAGAATACAGCAGACCTGGCCAAAAACTGCGTTGGGGAAATGTCACAAGCCCTAAATATTAATTTACAACTTGACAAGGGCATGCATTTTGTCAATAGACTCTATATTTGTCTCACTGATTACTCTGTGGAGGTCAGTATTGGGGGTGGCCAGTGATGATGTCATATTTAATGGATACCTTAAATTTTCCTTAAATCCAAACCAGTACTTGATTCAAGGATTCAAGGCACTTGATCAGAATCCCCTCCACTGTCACGTGCTGCTGACAAAACTCAGAGGGCAACTTCCTGAGATTGGCGAGGGATCAATTAACTCATCAGAGCTGGGACACAATTACGAATTGAATGATGTAAATCATGTTTCACTGTTGATTACAAAATAAACATTACATTTGAAAAAAAAAAATCCCTGTCGTTTAAAAGGAAACAAACTTCAGTAACAATTAAACATTTAATTTAAGAGTGTATTTCACTGTGTCTGATTTCCCTGTGCATGTCAGGTCTTGAAATAAGACATTAACAAATGCACGCGTCGCATAATTAGGGACTATTTTGTGTGAAATTACACAAGCTTAAAAAGCATGTGGTACATAATGAGATTCCACTTGGGTTGCTAGAGGGGGTCGCTGGAAGGGGCCCCTGAAGACTCTCTGGAAGGGACCCCTGGAGGGTCTAATTGGCCCCTAAACCCTCTGTGATTTTCCCTCCCTAAGCTTTGGGACAGCGCAAATGATGAAGGCGAGTGTTAACATGCAAATGGAGGGATGAAGGGAGAGGAGAAAAGGTCCATTTGGGATTTAGCAATGAAAACATTGCAACCTAGTGTTGTTCAGGTTTGTCAGCAGTGGATGGCTCGTAACCTCTCCCAAAAAATTACTTCATGAGTTTAGGCATATCGTTCTGTGTTCTCTCTGTAATATTATTTCCTATCAGTCTTCAGTGGGAATTTGAAAATGTCACTCTGGAATTGTTTAATGAGGCTTTCACTGATTGTGAACAAAAAATCCTGATATTGTTGTGGAGGAGAACTGAGGCTTGGTTAGACACAGTGAGAGGCAGACACATAGAAGTGGAGAGAGAAAGGTTAGAGAGTGAGGTCAGGACCATATTGTACCAATTAACTGGAAGTCTTTGGCTGATGCACTGAAAGAACAGGTAGCCTGTGAGAAAGTTGGTGGTTGGGCCTTCTGCCAAAGCATCACAATAGGGAAGTGGCCATGGAGTGAACCATGTCACATATTTTCAGTGCACCAACAGTGAGCTGAATAAATGAATATACAGTGGCTCTTAAAAGTATTCACCCCCCTTTGGATTTTTCCACATTTTGTTGTGGTACAACATGAAATCAAATTGGATTTAATTAGGAGTTTATGCAACTGTTCAACACAAAAAAAGTTTATAATGTCTAAGTGAAACCTGCAAATTGTTCTAAATTATATAAAATATAAAACACCCCCTTTGCTATGACACACCTGAATGAGCTGTGGTGATCTCTGGGAGCTCCGACAGTTGGTTAGTACAATAACAAAAACAAAACTGAGGACAAAGGAACATTCGAAGAAAATGCCAAGGTTCTTCGAAAGCACCAATCAGGGGTAGGATATAATGTAATTTCCAAGGCACTGAATATACCTAGAGAAATTTAGAAATTGAGAGAATATCAGGTGTGTATAATGTGTATTTGACTTGTGTTTAACAAGGTAAAAGTGAAATGAGAAAAGTTAACTTTGCCTAAGCTCATTTCTGAACTATGGTAGCTTTCCAAAATCACAATTGACCTGGCTGATGACATGACACTGGCTTTCTGAATGAATTTCTCTGGCAACATCAGAATATCGGGAACTATATGAGTGTCTGTATGCAGATATGAGGACTGAATTTCCTCTCTGGATTTGGGAGTAAATGGGAGTAACTTATTGAATCTCCTATGCATGTTTTTCCAGGATAGTGATCTGCAGGTTCATGCTTGTGAAATGCGCACTGTTGCCAGCCTTTTACAATCCAGAGAAGACAGAATATATGACTCAACTGTCCGCACGGCATGATCTAACTGAAAACCCTCCATCCATAAATTTGCAAAAAATACGTAACACGTATAATGATGCGTATATTGCCTTCAATGGATTGGTGATTAGCATCAACCTGCTGATGCCTACAGTATAGAAATGCATATGCATTGCCATGCATCAGGACAGTTCTTGTTATTGCTGTCTCTCCTTCCTCCCACATCCACAGACAGAATATTGACATATTTAAAGTCTGACAGACAGGCATCAAAGGGAATCTGAGATGCTTTTTAAGATTGAGATTGCGTTGAATAAGGCTGCAATTTGTACACCTGACATTAGCATCGTCACACCAAATTCTCTCAGTCAATTCCTCCTCACTCTCTTCGGAGTTTCTTCTGAGTCTCTGGCATCCTAACAAAGCAGATTGATAGTAGACGTACAGTAGAGGGCCAAGGAACGTCCCTAACAAACCATTAGCCATTGATGTAGACTTTAAGTTGTAGTACTTTTATCATCTGTGTTGGATCTCGGTCACCATGATACATATACAGCTCTGGAAAAAATTAAGAGGCCACTGAAAAATTATCAGTTTCTCTGGTTTTACTATTCATAGGTTTGTGTTTGAGTAAAATGAACAGTTTTGTTTTATTCTATGAACTGCTGACAACATTACTCCCAAATTCCAAATAAAAATGTTGTTCTTTAGAGTATTTATTTGTAGAAAATAACAACTGGTCAAAAAACCAAAAAAGATGCATTGTTTTCAGACCTCAAATAATGCAAAGAAAACAAATTCATATTCATTTTTCAACAACAAAATACTAATGCTTTAACTTTAACTCAGAAATCAATATTTGGTGGAATAACCCTGATTTTTAATCACAGCTTTCCTGCATCTTGGCATGCTCTCCACCAGTCTGTCACATTGCTGTTGGGTGACTTAGTGCCACTCCTGGCACAAAAATTCTAGTAGGTCGGCTTTGTTTGATGGCTTGTAACCATCCATCTTCCTCTTGATCAAATTCCAGAGGTTTTCAATGGGGTTCAGGTCTGGAGATTGGGCTGGACATGGCAGGGTCTTGATCTGGTGGTCCTCCATCCACACCTTGATTGACCTGGCTGTGTGGCATGGAGCATTGTCCTGCTGGAAAAAACAATTCTCAGAGTTGGGGAACATTGTCAGAGCAGAAGGAAGCAGGTGTTGCAGGATAACCTTGTACTTGGCTTGATTCATGCGTCCTTCACAAAGACAAATCTGCCCGATTCCAGCCTTGCTGAAGCATCCCCAGATCATCACTGATCCTCCATCAAATTTCACAGTGGGTGCGAGACTCTGTGGCTTGTAGGCCTCTCCGGGTCTCCGTCTAACCATTAGATGATGAGGTGATGGGCAAAGCTGAAAATTTGACTCGTCAGAGAAGATGATCTTACTCCATTCCTCTACGGTCCAATCCTTGTGGTCTTTTGCAAACTTCAGCCTGGCTCTTCTTTGCTTCTCATTGATTAAGGGCTTTTATCTAGCTTTGCATGACTTCAGCCCTGCCTCTAGGAGCCTGTTTTGAACCATCCTCGCCAGTGGCGTTGTTAGACCTGGGCGTCTGGGGCTCTAGCCCCGGATCTTTTATGAATAGCCCCGGATCTCAAATTGACAAAAAAATAATAATAAAAAAATAACCCCTGATCTATTCATCTATAATTACGATTGCGCATTATGACAATATAGATGTATAGGCCGCTAGCATGTACATCGAAATTTTCATCATGTACATTCAAAACCCTGTAGGCTACTTTCTGTCCCAGGGTGTGGGGGGGGGGGCTAAGCCCCGAATGTATTGTGATCCTAGCAACGCCTCTGGTCCTCGCCGTGAACTTCACCCCAGCTGCTGTTTGCCATTCTTTTTGTAGGTCACTTGATGTCATCCTATGGTTGTTGAGCGACATTCAAATGAGTTGACATTCATCTCGGTCAGTGGACAGTCGTTTCCGCCCTCTGCCAGTCTGTAGCTTTGTTGTCTCCAATGTCTGTTGCTTGACCTTGTTCTTATAAACCGCCGTCTTTGAAATTTTCAGGATGGAAGCATATCTGCAGCTATATGATATTATTAAGCTTTTCTTAAGCCAACATTAATCAAATTAACCATAGAGCTGAGTCACTCCAGCAAACAGATGCATATAAAACCATGTTCAGAAAAGGAATCCTATCTTCACTAAATTGTACTTTGATTTTCTAAATGTTGTGTTGGCATTACAGATTGACTGACCTAAACAACTGATTCTATCCGGCTGGAGAAAGAGGTTGAAGTCAAAACTGCAAGCAGTTTCATCAGTGGGGGAGCAGTGGGGGAGGGGTGAATTGAGAATGAGAGCAACTGACTGACACAGTTTTAACAAGTGGTACGTAGGTTAGGAATGGAGGAGGGGAATGAGGGGACGAGTGAAGTAGTGCACTGAATGCAGACAGAACGCAACAGCAATCTTTTTAATGGTTGAAACAGCACAAAAGGCATCAGCGTTGATTAGAGGGATGCTTCAAAAAAAAAAGAAAAGGTAGACTTTTGGGAAAATATGTGAAGGTGGACAAAACAGCCCACTGGAATTTTCGAGGTGCCATGTCCCACACACTTATGTACCGGCTACACCTAATTACAAGCACGAGTGGCCACGGACGTCATTCTGAAACTGAACTTCCTATTCTCTGTGACGGGTTGAGTCTCTTGTACACATGTAATCCCAGCGGCCTTTAATGAAGAGACCAGAGACTGGAGTTGCCTTTGGGTATATACATTGTCAACAAGGATTGTTTTCATTTTCTTTTCTTTCTTTCTTTGCTTCAACAAAACTACATAGTTGAAGCCGGATATGGAAAACAAAACCAAAGGCACGGGACAGGTGGATACAAAATACCCAGTGTATGACCGGGGTTACTTACAAACAAAGGTCAAATAGGAAGATTCTGACTTGCAATCTGAAAGGCCCAAAGCCTTGTATAAACAATCACCTCCAAATCTACCTCCTAAATATACTTTGCATAATCTGTGGCAGTTGCACAGGAAACACCAGCAGTGGCCATTATCAAACAGACATTCTTTAAAATAATACCTGAAGGAATACCTGGAACCATTCAGGACCATTGAAAACTGTCCCTTTTCAAACCAGCTGGGACTGGGATGTACTTGCGGTCTGAACACTAATGTTGTATGGTTAAAATTGTTGAAAATGTGCCTTCTCTGATTTCTTTATAGTAGCTACAGTGAAATAGACTCAGGCAAAAATCTATAGTCCAGTGTTCACACAACACTGAACACCACATAGGCTATCTACAATGGGCCATGCACATTTGTTAATCGGCTCCACATTGGTCCCTATGGCCTTGAACCTGTTCAGTTTCAACCTGTGGCGGCGCTGGAAATAAGTGGAAGCATAAATTTTATGTTTTAACCTAGATTCCTTTTTTCATGAAAATTGGATGTTGTGAACACAATGGGCTGGTACGTTCATGCTGCTGCTTAAGGTTGCATCAGACAGAAGAAAAAGTTGTTTATATTATTTAGTATACAGTATATATTTATCACATGCACTTAGCTCAGTCATATTCTTTATCAATAAAATCACACAAAGATGGAACCACACTGTCCATAACGTTTTGTTTTTTGTGTGTTGTGGTTTTTAGTTTTGCCCAACCAAGACCCAAACAAAGCCAAGAAGACCCAAACAAAGCATCTGCCTGTTAGATGCTATCCACACTTGCAGAACTTGCAAATTTTAAGTTGATTTCTACAGAATAAAACTTCCTGTTTCCACTGTAAATTTGAAGTTGCATAACCTTTATGCCACTCCCAAACTCCCAGTTAGCTCCTTAAGATCTGAATCAGAGTTTTTCAACTCTAGTCTTCTGAAGAGTTCCATTTAATAGTTGATTTACGTAACAGTGATGACACAGTGAGTTTTTTGATTTTCTATATTTTTTTGATTTATTTTGTCTCATTTGTGCTGCAAGTGAACACTTGCTGGCATTCCAGGTTTAACTAATGAAAACGCCTGGAATAAAACCAAATGACAATGTGGCACTGTGGGATAGGACATCCATTGTCCTTTGTTACCTGACTGCCTCCTTGGTCCATTATTGTAAAACTAGACAGGTAAGCAGGACTCAAAACACTAAAATCACAGCTTTACACAGCTTTTTTATCATCAACCTCAGCTTGTCTCTAACTTAATGGGAATGACTGACAGAAAGAAAGTCCGATAAAAAGTGAGGAGAAGAAGAATGTGAGATGGAGCAAGGCAGTTGAGTAGTCTTTCTTACTTTACTGTATGGGTTAATTTCTGTGCTGTTAGATAGATTACGAAAAGAGAGGGAGATACAGAGACAGAGGGATTAAGAGAATGAGAGAGAGATAAAGAGAGAGAGGGAGACAAAGATATATAGAGATAGAGAGAAAGAGGGATACAGGGACTGCAAGAGAGGGAGAAAGAGAAAGAGGAAAAGAAATAGACGTAAGGGGATAGAGAGAAAGAGAAAAGGAGAGATATTAATATCTGAGAGATACAGTGAAAGAGAGACATAAAGGAGAGGGAGGGGGGGTGAGATGGGGGTGGGAGGATGAGATGGGGTGGGAAGGTGAGATAGGGTGTGAGGGGGAGATGGGGTGGGAGGGGGAAATGGTGTGTGAAGGATCTTGGCAGCTTCCCGTTTATACTCATTTGACCTCTGGTAAGAGTGTGTGTATAACTGTATTTGTATCTGTGAGTGTGATTCTGCTTATGTGTACATGAGAAAATCTTAAATTCCTACAAAAATAATGTAACCTAAAAAAATTAGTCCCTGCAAGGTCTTTGGCAGTTATTTCCAGCTTAGGGGTTAGGTTTAGGGAAAAAAACTTCCAAGTGGACTTTAGAATTAGAGTTACTAAGTTTTGGCATTACCGATTAGGTTTAGGATTAAGGTTAAGCGTTAGGGCTAAAATAAGTTTAGGCATAAAAGTTAGGGGATTGAGATTAAGGTCAGGTTCAAGTCAGGTTATGGTTATGGATAATACCTGCACAGGTCACTGCATTTGCCAAACACATCTCTGCAGGAAGAACTGAAACAGAAACACATAGACACCCCAGCATCATTCTTCAGAGGGAGAGAGAGAGGCCTCTGCCCTAGTCATGACATCATATCCATCGTAGTTAGAGTTATCTTTGGGTAAACTGTGACACATACAATATACAAACAAACCATGTTTGCACACGCAAGAAAACCATCAGGGAGCCAAGACGTCTTTGACTTGAATTGCTGACCTACGTCCAAACCTACACAACAGTTACTCTCCCCTACCAGCACTCACACGCAGTTCAGTTTATCAGGCTCACCGAACAACTGTCAATAGACTGCATAAGCGTTGTCTGGCCTACTCACGGACGACCTGACAGGGGACACGACACGACCCAGCGTTGCTCTGCCTTGAAACGCACATGACCTAAAGGAAGTCGGACGCACGCACACGGACACACGCACTATGTGGCCTGTAAACATGGATATGCGTGTTCACACTGTTTTTAACACAGCTGTTTTTTTTATTTGGGCTTAACATCGATTTAGTCCGCAGGAGACACCAAATAAAACCAAGAGCGCTTTGCTGTAGACAGGAAGTGTTAGGGTTACAGTTTGGTTCTGAATTTGAGGAAAGTGCGGGAGGAAAGTGCCAACTTAACTTGAGAATTTGCTCACCACTTCCTACAAACCTGTCCTCTTTCTTTCCTGACATTCAAGGTTACAGGCCAGAGACAGACAGACCAACAAACACCTGAAGATGAAGAACGGTAGTGAAGGGGCAAGAGCTACAGAACGGGCAGTCTAAGTAGCTTAAGTGCTTTTTGTCTTCATCTGCATGGGATCAAAGCAGGCTCCATCTATATGGGTGCTGTCCCTTCTGGAAGACGGATTAGCAACAAACACAACTTCATCTTCCCCCACCACACACTGATTCCGACTGGCGATGTTAGGGGTTATAGGCCCACCTACAGCTCACATGCACCCAAACGCAGGTGTATGCCCGCAAAAGCTGATCAGAACAGTGAGACCTGTTTACACACACTGATACATGCTCACAAACACCCCGAGCAGACGTGCAGAAACACACAACACACACACACACACACAGACACACATGAATGCCCTTCTTTATTTCCTCAAATCATGTCACTGGCTTACGTCAGATGGCATGACAATGACAGGGCCTCCTTCTGAGGTGAGCCAACAGGCTGTCCATCTGTTGAAATGTTTGTCTGCGTAAATGTTGATGTGTGCGCGTGTGTATGTGTGTGTGGGCCTGTCGCTTCATAAGGAGTAATCTTTAGTAAGTAGTTTTCTGCTGAACCGCAGCCAGGTCACTCAGTAGATAAAGAATGGAATAACATACAGGCCTTTCTGCTGCGACAATTGCCAGCTCTGTCTCATGTCCATATTAGGTGGGCCAGTCTAATATTAAACTAACATAGAGCCAGGCAGCTGTCTGTCCCACATTGAGGTCACCTGACCAGCACACTGCACAGGTGACTGTCACCAATACACCCTGGCTGACACAGGACACAACCACTGGAATGGAAAGTGTTGTGTGTGTGTGTATATGTGTATGTGTGTGTGTGTGTGTGTGTGTGTGTGTGTGTGTGTGCGTGCACGCGTTTGTGGTTACAGGAAAACTGTAGCTGATTTGCGCCAGTGTGTTAGTCAGAACAGGTCACATTAATAGCACTGTTCAGCCATTGTGACATTTCCGACATTTCCAGATCCTTCCCAAACCTTGTCTGTTCATTTAATACATTTCTAAGACACCCCCACCCACACACAGACACACACAGACACCCGAATCACCACACAAACGCATAAAGTACACAGATAATGGATGTTTAGACACAAGTCTGTCACAAGTCCAAAACAAGTTGGATACAATCTGCAGGGTTGAGCTCATTTGACCAATTTTGTGGTGGGTCTTTCTGGGGCTGTTTTATGTCCACTGATTCTGGGGTTCAGTTTGTTGCTTAAACATGCACTTGTCTGTTGTTGTTTTTTGAGCGAATGAACGTTCTCACTTTAAAAAACCTTTCTGGTTCTTCTAAAGTCCACCTAACTCACAGAATTATACTGTTTAAGCGAATTGTTTACTTTTTTTGCAATGCATTCACCTGACTTCAACCTCATTTAAAACTTGTGGTTTGAATTGAAGAGGTCAGTCTATGAGCACCTTCAAAGGATATCAGTCATCTGGAAGAATGGTCTAAATCTCCCAAAGGTCTCCAATCCCATAAAACGTATCACAAGCAGTGTCAGCATTGTCTTACCAGGAAGGGTGGATTGAAATCAGGGGTGCCACAATTCTTTTGAGATTTTATTGTTAAACAAAATCTCTTTCTTTAAGCAATTGTATTAGTATACATTTCAGTGTTTTTATTCATATAATATACAGTCTCAGTATTTGTTTTATTTACTTTATATCGTATCGTTTTTTACTCATTATCAATTAAAGTTGGCAACAGTTTTGGACCTGACTCATTTGCAAGCCCAAAAATAACTTGATAAATTGTCCTGAAACCCAAAACAATGCATATATGTGGGGAAAGATATGTCAAGTTTTTCCATCTCTTGTCTACCAGAAGCATACCCTGGTTTGATTTAAAGTGTTTGTGATCACCAACCGTAGCTCTCTTAGGTCCTTGTGGTTTGACATGTGGACAGGGGGATGTGTTCGCAAATGCCTTGCTTTGTTTTCTCTCTACACACAAACAACATCTGTCATCAGTGCATTCCTCACCCCGAGTAGAGGCCTTCAGAGCTGGGTGTGTGTTTCTCAATGCTGGGAAGACTTCTGTAGGGGTGCCAGTCTCTGAGAGTGTCCCTGTAAAACTGGCTTCAGTGTTTAGGCTTACGTGACTTCACAAAGCCCCAACACTAAGAGAAGGATATGAGTGTTACTGTAAAACAACTGAACACACGTTGCCTGTAAATGGATCGCTTTAGGACATTTACAGCTCAGGATAAAGATAATTCTTAACTCCTACAGTTGCAGATGTGCCACTTAGTTTTAACCCTCCCTTCCTGTGACATTAGGCTCCAATTACACTCTGCCCGGCATATCAGAACTATCCCCTGACATTAGGGCTGGTAGCCAATCCTTCACTTTGCAAACCCACAGATGATGCATCTGTGTGTATCTACAAGCACTTTCCCACAAGTTATCACTCTTGCCACCGTTTTCCAAGCTGTAATTTAAACGTCTCTCTGCAGATAATAGCTTGCTTTGTTCTCTAACCCATTAATAAGCATATGTGTGCAGAAACCTGAGCTCATAATCTCAGTCCTAACATTATTTCAGGTGGCCTTTTTGTTTTTACTTCCTGCTACCACAAACTGAAGTTTTACCGGCTCACCCGAGATTACAGGCTCCTCTCCTCCACCGTGAAACTCACCTAGGAATTCTATCCGTGCCCTAATTTGTAGATTATGTTTCCATTATCATCTCATATCATCCTCACTTGCTTCCGTTAATCTCCCCCGAAGGCTCTGGCCCCTAGCAAATTCAGCGTAACCTGTTTCTCACGGTTATATTGGGGACACTTGGGTAATAAGTAATATAGAATTTGTATTGTGTAATAGTTGCAGGATTTAAGGAAAGAGTATTATGTCCAGTGCGGCGTGGCCTTTACCACTGGGTGAGGCCTTCATTTTTCTGGAGTAGACTTGACTTACTTGGCAGACTTGGCTGCTTAATATTCACCCCCGTTGTCACCGTTGTGTACCTTTTAAGTCTTAGCTTGAAGGTAAAGGGAAATTCAGAGTGAACCGTGCTGGTCATTCCTTGTCAGGTTACCACACTCACCTAAATCATGTCTCTCGCCAATAGGATCCTCACACTCAAACCGACATCACCTGGCGGCCCAGACAATGAATGGAAGGGCACTTATCCCCAAATTCCTCACCTGCAGCTCATTACGGAAGAGCAGCTGGCTGCAAATCCCTCAGCGTAGGTTCTGTCTCAGCCTCTCGTCTGGATTCCCATCCCATTTCTCAATGTCACATGTACCCTACAGTAACCTCGACATTTCTCCCCTGACCGGGACATTAATGGAACGGTTTGCAGAACCAACCTCCGGTGCCGTCCCCAAAGAGGATTAACTGCAGAAATGATTTAACAAATTGACCCACCGCCGACCATGAACGCTCTTGGGAGACCGCAATGAAATCCTTCTTCTGGTTTTATGGGTGATATACAGCCTGTAGGGCCTCAGTGAAAAGAATGCTGACAGTATGTGAGGAAAAAGTTATGCTGGTCAATGGATTCAACACATGGATTCAACACATTTGGATGTAGAGTGAGTCTTCGCCAACACTTCATTAAGAAAAGTTAGTTTTTCGACACGTCTAAATGTTCGGGAAATCGAACGGCCTCCCTGCCCTCCTAACCGTCTCCAGATGTGAGGGTCAGTGAGGGAGTGGGGAGGACAACGGCTGTGAACACACCCTTAAAGAACAGAGAGATGAAGCCACAGAGAGATGGAAAGAGTGATGGGAAAAGAGGGGTTTAAGTGAACGAGTGGAGCAGGAAAGCTGGAGCTGAGAGAAAGGGGTCTCCTTTCTTTGTGTGGTGATGGAACCACAGGGACTACAGTATAAGCGGCATTAGGAAGAGATACACAGCAGTGTAGACAGAGACCCTAACGCACTGGAAAATCATCTAGACAAGCCTTCAAATTCCAATATATTGGAGGAAATAAGTGTTTTGAGGAATTCGGTGACCTACCAAGGAGAAGAATGTCTCTAGTCACATGTCAGACTATCTGGCTATACTCTGGGAGTGAACGACTGAGATTTAAAAATATTCAGGACTTTGAAGAAGTTGGATGTCTGAGATTCGGTTCCTCAAACCTTTGTTTTCCCACAACACAAACATACAAACCTGAATAAGAAAAAAACATGAAGAGATCGTATTGCAAAACAAACACTCCAGCAACAATGCTTGAATGTCAGCCTTTTCTCTGTCTGTGAATCGTTTCTCATTCATCAGCCCTGTTCCTGTTTGATGTTGTTGTTCATACTTGGACCTCTGACTCTGTGGGGGTAGTTAATGTGTCTGTTGTGTCTGGGTCTCCTGAAAGTCATTGGCTACTAGATGGAGCAGGCAGCATTCACTGAACAGTAATCACTCTCAAATTCAATACCTACACAGGGACTTCTAACAGGGAAGGCATGGACAAGACAAAGATATATAAATGGGTTCTAAACCTTTTCACTTGAGTAAAGTTATTGACAACAATCAATAACAAAATGACAAAAATGTCCCTTATAAGTTAGAAAGCACAAGTTGCGAGAGACATGAGAAAAATGGTTCTCCTCTTGAAATGTGTGAGACAGCTAGACGAGTTTTTCTTTCCTCACTGTTTCCTGTCTTTAGCAATCACAGACAGTAGGGCTGGCAGTGGCAACTTGGTTTATACTCAACCTTACATAGAGAAACAGTCTAGAGAACTAGGACATGAACCAGGTTTCAGGACAAAAAGCAATGCATTACATATTTTGGTTGGTTTCAGCAAAAAAAGCAGAAGCCATATTTTTGTTGGATCTTGAGTGCAATTGATGTAATGTATTATGTAACATTTTCATTTTTATTTGTGACCAGAATTAAACCCTAAATAATTAAAAAAATTCAGCATCAAAGTAATCTCCATGCAGTTTTACCACCCTGTGAAGTTCAATGTCACGTTCAATATCAAGCTTTTCTGAATAGGTTTTTTAAATTTTTAATCATTATGCGACCGAGTTTACATTGATATGACGGTTACTCAATCAATTTTTGCCCATGAAGGCATTTCCACCTCGACAAAAAGATTCTTTAAAAGATAATATTTTGCATAAACACCCCGTTATTTTTCAAATGTGTCATGTTAGACAAGACTACATTAAAATATGTGGATGGAAACTTGGTTACAAATGAAAATATATACATATCCTTTAAGTGCGTAATAACTTTTTGTAGTCTGCTTGTCTGGGTGTAGAAATCGTTCATGCCAGAGACATTTCTTTGCCTTAATGTGGTTTGCATGACCCTGAATGACTCAATGACAGTTAAGTTGAATGAGTTCACTAATGTATTCTGGCCCTGACATTGGGAAATCACTTATGACATTACCCTTCACTATGGCATTGCAGTTACTCTGCCACACGGTAGAGGCTGTCCAGGATCAGCCACAGAGCTACTACAGCATCAACAGATACCATGTTACACAAGGTTCTTCCTGAACACACCCCGCCTCTAAGGGCAGCCTGTCGGCAGGTAGAGATGAATGCTTTCAGCTGTCTGTTTGATTAGAAATACTGATCCCTTCAAGTACACTTTCCAGTATTTTTTTTTTGCTTTCTTTTGGTTTGAGGCATAGTTAGCTCCTGGAAGAAGGTGTTTTAAGAGGTAATCAGCAAAGTTTCCTCCCTTGTGCCAATTCATTTGCGAAGACATTTATCAAAGTGATTCCCTATCCAGGATATGTACAAAGATGGCAGTTGATATAACAAAGAATTTTAAAAAAGGTATGGGCAATGCTTGTCATTGAGAAATGCCCAAAACAATTCCGTCATTGCAAGTTGAGACACATATTTGTACTACAACATTAAAGTTCACCTGTTTTAACAGGCAGCTTAGCGGTGCTTGTAGTTGATCCCCAAAACCTTTCCCTTTATGCCTTGTTTTGTTACAGAGAAAAGTGGTTGTCACATGAAAATGTATCTTAACAGCTTTTATTAAGAGCGATGAGACAACGGAGCCCCATTAATTTTAATGAAAGGAACTGAGGTTAGCGAGGTTAGCATGAGCGTGAGGACCGTTGGGCAATGCAAGACTGGCTTTGTAGCATGAACTGGATGGATCCAAATTAAAGAAAAGCTTAATGCAAATATGTTGCTATTCAGATTTGCGCATTGTAGTAAGATGCTACCAAACATTCCAAACCACTTATATGTCATCTAAATCCCAATGTGGATAATGTCTCTGCACACTTTGTCTCCTCTGTCTCACAAATCCATGTTTGAATTAACAACAAAAACAGTATAAAATAAGATATATTTGCAGGTACAGTACATGCAGATATTTAATCCAGAATGACATTATTATATAATTTAGTTGCTTTGTAGTTTTTATAAGGCACTAGTTGTAAATGAAATGTAAACAAAATGTGAAATCCAATTTCGCTGTAAAAACAACTGAAAGTTAAAAAAAACTGTTTGACGACATGCAAAAAAATAATGAAAATATTGTTTTCACATTTTTATATATGTAAACATGCAAAAAATATCCACATGTCTAATGCATGCAGTCTAACACATGTCTAATGCATGCAGTCTAACACGTTTAATGCATGCAGTTTAACACATGTCTAATGCATGCAGTCTAACACATGTCTAATGCATGCAGTTTAACACATGTCTAATGCATGCAGTTTAACACATGTCTAATGCATGCAGTCTAACACATGTCTAATGCATGCAGTCTAACACATGTCTAATGCATGCAGTTTAACACATGTCTAATGCATGCAGTCTAACACATGTCTAATGCATGCAGTTTAACACATGTCTAATGCATGCAATCTAACACATGTCTAATGCATGCAGTCTTGGGGAGAAAATGTATTTTCACTCAAATGAAAGCCAAGTATACATTAATTTCATGAAACATGCATTTGTTAGTGTATATCCATAAAAAAAGGTGCTTTTCTGATACAGGCACATGGTATCCCTTACATGTCAAGCATGTACAATTTAATACAAAATGAACAAAATGCTAAACAAAATATCTGGTGGGAGGCTGTACCATGATATTCATGCCAAGTGTTATCGTCAGCCATCTGAAAAGTGATATTATGCTTCATGGGTTTTTTTTTTCTTTTTTTACAAGTGACCACTGGGCCACTATGTAGAAGTAATTGAATTTCCAGCCGGGCCCCAGTCTAGAGCAGTCTGCTCAGCTGGGGCAGGTCCACCAGGATCCCCTGCCAGGATGTAAAGATCTCAGACCTAGAGGGAGGTTCTGCTGAGACCACTGGATAGGGTACCATTGGAAAGGAAGAGGCCCTGTTCTGTGTACCGACCCGGGGGTCCACACAACCTTCCAAATCCCAAAGTAGGAATGTAAAACTTCCCATAATGCCTTAATGAGTCAGTAGGGACTCAATATAGGATATTTCAGTTTTCTTTCAGTTATTTGGACACATCTTGATGTAAGATAACTGTACACCTGTGTAAGACTAAGTAACCCCATTCAGTCCTAATCTGTCCAGTAGTTGGATGTATTTGGCATCTTTGATTATATGAACGCATTGTCTTTAGAAAAAGTGTAAACAGGTCAGTTCATCAGTTGAGTTATGCTACATGAGAACATGAAGGGAAATGTCCTCATTACAGAATTGGCACAACCTCTCCACTGTGAAAGACACACCCTCAGGCTGTGGTTTGATTGCATTCTGGCAGAAGTCCAGGGGAAATGTTCAGGGATTATTAATATCTGGTTGGGTTAGAGGTTGACTCTGACTTGTCAGATAGCATTAACACTTTAACGTCAATTTCCCAAAGTGAGGTCCATTAGCAACATGACTTGGGGTGTACTGAAGGGCCAGCTGCTGACCTGACACCATCTCATCCGTACTTTCCAGTACCACAGAGGTGACCCCCCATTCATTCAATACATAGTAGAGTTCATATGACAAAGTTAAATAATACTATGCTCTAAGCAGTGTAGTGGTACTGTATTTCTATACTATAGTATTTCTACTATACTGTATGTTTTTGTATGTATGTCGGGTATTTACAATGAAATATATTCATTCATCACTGTAGTGTTTTTGCCAGGGTATAATATAGTATTTACTTGATACATTAACATCTTAAATGACAGCATGGTGAAATTAATACAAGGAAGACAACATTGAAAGTACAAAGTTCACTATATGATACTGTAGGAATCAGATTTTTGGTTGTTTTATTTGTTTTATTAATAAGCTTGCTTTGGCAACGTATGACAGTCTTCAAATTACCATGCATACTTCTATTTTAAGTATTAAAGACAATATCCATATTATTCTGACATAATTTATAATGTAAGGTAATAATAATTTAAATGCCAGTGTTTAATAGCCAACCCATTGTTTTATTGGTGATTGACACAACTAATGAGTGAGAGTATTCTAAAATAGACACTCACTACAGTGTAGTAAATAACAGTCCTCAGGGGTTACCAGGAGAGTTTGAGAACTGTGCTTTCCTTAGATTAGATTGTTGGAGAAGCTAACATTTTGACAGAAGAGGGATAATGGGATGGACATATCGTGTTACCAGTAGCATGCAAAACCTCTCTGTGCTGGTGCTGAACACTTCCCTGCCTTGGGATTTACACAAATATTACTTCAAGGAAAAAAAAACTCTTAGCACCAATCAAGGCTGGAGGGAGTCTGTTGTCCGAATATGAAATGTGATGTATAAGGCCCAAGGAGTCTAACGTGATTTTCTGGATGGTGACAGAGATATGTCTATTGTGCTAAATATATATCTGCTTTACATTACCGCACCTCCCAGGGCTTTTCCTGCTGCTTATTGGACATACAGAACCATAATCAGAAACATATTTCAGCACGGTTGCATAATGCAGAGAGATTCAACGTTGCCATGAATTAATACATCCACAGCACACATGTCCTCACAGAGATCTTTTTGAGACCAAATATCTGACATTTCCTGATGATAAGTTGTAGATTAGTTGCAGTAAACTGAGACTAAGATGAAACCTCTGTATAAACACAAGGTGGATCTCTAAAACCTCTTACAGGTGAACCTGATCATGTTATGGACGGGTAGATGTTTTGAACGTCATGGTCACAGAGCACATAAGATCCAGGTACTAGACCAGTTACTAGACCAGTTTACAGTAGTAAGGACAATGTTAAATTGTTGGAGTGTAACCGAATGTAATATATTAAATACAATCCAGTGCAAAACCACAGTGAACTGTATCGTCAGAGAGAACACACAGGTCTGCTGGCGATACTGCCTACGGACCTGGTTCTCCAGATCCGATTTGAAAGACATCACATCCTGGCCCATGAATATTCAGGGCCTTCGCTGTATGGAGACTGAGGGAATTGAAGAGGATGTTTGTGGCAGTGCAGTGGTCTCCCTTGTATGTGGGATGCCTTTCCCTCTGAGTCGATTCACATGATCTGATTGGATCCAGATGCCAGCTGAAGAGCATCTTTCTTCCAGTCAACATCTCTTCAAACCCTGAACATGAATAACGGTAGATCAATTCAAACTAACCATTCAGTCATTCATGCTAGAAGGTAAACTTTATCTGAGGAACAGTACATCTTAAATAAAACCATCATCATGTCTTACCTGCTGTTGATGGCTCTATTTGTTGTTTCTTATAGCAGGTTTATACTTAAAGCGTAAATAGTTAGTTTATATAAAAAATAATATTTCTATATACTGCATACTGAATATGTATATGTTCTCTCACATCAGTTCTTTACCCTAAAGTCAGGCACACAATCTTCATATATTTTAGAGTGCCTTCACTGCAGCCTGTCTTGTTGACATTTACCGTCCAAATGTTTATATGGGACGTCACTGTTAAGTAGTAACTGTTAGGAGTAGGCACATATGAGGACTGACATTCAGTGGGTGGATGATTATGGGTGCAGTCCATGTAATCCCTCCTTCCACAAACACAGGGGCGTCCCATCTCAGCAACAGCTGTGAGGTCACATACATTAATGTGTCGAAGGCCCTTGTGACACCTCTTCGAGCACAATGTCGTTTCCTGACATTTTAAATGCTGAGCAGTGAGGTTTCCAAATGATCTTTGTTCTTGTGAGCAGCAAGGGATTTATTAACAAAAAATTGTTGACCTGTTTCTTTTCCAACTTATCTTGGATAGCATCTCTTGTTTGTCTTGAATAGGTAATTGTTCACATTTGGCCAGATGTTAAGGACTGAGCCTTTTCCAAGTCTAATGCATTAAAATCAATATTTAGAATTACTTGTAACAACAAAACATGGTTCAGTCTTCAATAGTTCTTGTTTCTTGTGTCTCTAAGGAACTTGGTGAAAATGGGGGAAACTTTTACACCTACTGTAAATTAAACTGCATTTGAGAGTTCTCTGACAGTGTCTGAAACTCTTCCAGATTATGTTTTTCACTGTCACAATCTATAGTTGTGGTAGCACACTGAAGTGTTTAACCTGGCTTTCTTGCTAATTTTCTGCTCAGCTCTCGTTCTGGTACCGGTGAAACAGCCCCACTGGACAGCTCAACAGATTGGCTTGGTTGGACTAATTGTGCTTCATATAAGTGAGAGTGGAAAATTCGACAATAAATATATATTGGGCTACACTTCTGAAGTCATTTTCTATTAGCCCATCTAAAGTGATGGGTGGGTGGAGACATGGTCATCTGGTTCTGGTACTGACCAAATTTAAAATACCCAAAAGCAACACATTACCATGATTTGGTGGGACATTGTACAGTGATGCAAACCCCCACCTTTCCCCTGTCAGTCATAGTTTAACATGATACATGAAAGTCCTCTCACGCATCTCATTTCAAAATAGGGTATCCTCTCGGTCAAACTTGAATAATAATAATTGTCCAAATGGCATCTGCATGGCAATGATTGGATCAATCAAAACTGTCAACTGTTTCATGATCAAATTACAGCAGATATTGTCTGAAGGCCTATAATATAGGCCTATAATATAGGCCTTCTGCTATCACTGGTGCCTATCACTGGATTTTTTGCAGGAGCCTTCGTGGTGTTTTCAGCCGGTATGCTTGCTTTTCAACTCTGAAAATCTTAACATCACCGAGCCTCTTACAAAAGTATTTCCTGTAGATTTTTCTTTGGTCTGGGTAACATAGTGGCATTCACATTAAAAGATTTGGCTCAGCCACGTGAGGCTCGTCAAGACTTGAGGATATGTGAGTATTCCCGGTTACCGCACGGCATGCTGTCTCATAAATGTAATGATGTGATGATGAGATTATACTGTTAACGTTACTATAATGAGCTGAGGCTCAAAGCAGCTTCAAACTTTTCACCATGCTGCTAAACACTTTATGGCTTTACACGCTAATAAAATATTCACAGACTACCATTGGAAGGATTCTTGGTTGGAACATAACATCCGTTATGTTTTTGACACTTTTAACCAACCGCCTTTGTGTTTTCCACTGGTAACCAACCTCCATTGTATGTTTTCCACTGGTAACCAAACTCCACTGTGTTTTGACACTGGTAACCAACCTCCCCTGTATGTTTTCCACTGGTAACTAACTGCCTTTGTATGTTTTCCACTGGTAACCAACCTCCACTGTGTTTTGACACTGGTAACTAACCTCCTCTGTGTGTTTTGACACTGGTAACCAACCTCCTTTGTGTGTTTTCCACTGGTAACCAACCTCCTCTGTGTGTTTTCCATTGGTCACCAACCTCCTTTATGTGTTTTCCACTGGTTTCTATCCCCCTCTGTGTGCTTTGACACTGGTAACAAATCTCTGCTGTGTTTTTGACACTGGTAACCAACCTCCTCTATATGTTTGCTGCTGGTAACCAACTGCCTTTTGTGTGTTTTCCACTTGTATCCAACCTCCTCTGTGTGTTTTCCACTGGTAAACAACCTCATCGGTGTGTTTTGACACTGGTAACCAACCTCCATTGTGTATTTTGACACTGGTAACTACCCTTCTCTGTGTGTTTGCCACTGGTAAACAACTTCCTCTGTGTGTTTTGACCCTGGTAACCAACATCTTCAGTGTGTTTTGACACTGGTAACTAACCTCCTCTGTGTGTATGCCACTGGTAACCAACCTCCTCTATGTTTTGGATAGTGGTGACCAGCTTATACAGAGCATCGGTGTAGCCTCTAGCTTTGCAAACTCCAGTCTACTCAGATGTCACACAGACATACTATGAATATTTCCTAACAGCAATCAAGAGCCTATGATAGCCTGAGCGAGCCCAGTGCGAGGAGAGTTTCTACCACGTTGTAAAGCACTATAAAGAGAAGACATGGAAGTCAATAATTGTCGGCTCTTAACACAGATTACTTTGAGATTCATTCTAAAAACTACCAATGAATATGTTGTTAGGTTTAGCCAAAAATGGCAAAGACAAAGATAGACTTAGTGTATATCCAATTGATTGTAGGTTCTAACATAGCACCAAGTTTGAGGATTTGCATTAAATAATTATAACACAAAAGATGCCCCAAATCATTTTGTCCCAGATTGATTAGATCAATATAGAATGATTTTTGGGGAAAACTTATTGAAAAAAGGTTAAAAGGGTGAATTTGTGATTTTAACAACAACAAGGTCACTGTGAGCTGTGGGGTGGGGAAGGAGAAAGTGGATTAGTTGTTTTTCACTCAAAGACAAGTTCTTAGGAAAGGCCATTCCTGGCTTGTCGGTGTTCCAGGTCAATTTTTTTCCCACTGATTGAGTTGAGGAGGGCAGGTCTGCTCCTTTCTCTTTTTCTGTCTTTGTCAGAATAAATGTCTCCTAATTAGTCAGATGCTTCAAGACATGAAGCTCTTGACTGAATAGTACACAAACCACTGTACAGCTTCCCACTCAACACCTTCCTAAGGTAAGAAAAAAAGAGAAAGAATAGTCAAAGTCTGTTTTTTTAGTCCTTGTTCATGGAAAACACATGGAACACGGTGGAGCAGAAAGCGTCTCAAGTGGGAGAGGAATAGAGCTAGGGACAAAGATCACGTTGCTTGAATGGTCCCGGCTGAGAACTCAGAGATGATGTCTAAATAAAATGAAATACTAGGAACAATAACCCACAAGGCCAAAGACATAGAATTCTTTAGTCATTGTCTTGTAAAAGTTTTGTTCCCAATTGGTCACTGTGGTATGGATTTTAAAGTGGATTTAAGCTCGGGATTAGTTCCAGCGACATCCCTAAAGACATTTTGGGGATATTCTCGATAGTGCACTGTGTTACTGTGCCCCAGAGCTTTAACTTGTTCTCAATTTGTCCCAGGGATGTTTTTTGTGGATATTCATGGGATGTTGTTTAAAGGTCCCCTGGAGGTTTTTGTCAAGTACCAGGCTTGTAGGCCTATCTTGTATTATCACAAAAACAGTCCTTCTGCAGTTCTGCCAGCCAGGGTTGAAAATCCCGCCAGGGATAAAGGTCTGATGGTATCCATTGAGAGGACCTGAAATAAACCACTGCTCCCTGCAGGGCTGAATCTATAGCCTGTCTCTGTAGTTGTACTTGTGAGGCCACTTCATGTACACCCTCTGGACAGGATGCTAGTCAGACACAGGGCCTTACACCAATCCATCAACTTAATGCTGGGTGCAAATGCACTTATGGGTCCAATTTTTTAAATTTTTTGTTGGGACTCAACATCACTGTCCCTTCCAGGCTCTAAAGACTTGTTGCTGTCCCTGTCCAAAGTCCTCCTGGTTGTGGTGCAGATCAAGACGATACCTGACTATTCCAGCTGCCACTCTGCTGACCACCACCCCCCCCCCCACCCCCCTCGGTTGTCCCTGTCCTTGTCCATCTGGTCATGCTTCTGACTGGATTAGGTGTTATAGACACTGGACACAGCCCAAATGCATTTATTAATTATTACAACTTGTACTCTTAAAATGTTCACCCGGCATAGCCAGAAGAGGACTGGTCACCCCTCCAAGCCTGGTTCCTCTCTAGGTTTCTTCATAAATTTTGGCTCCTCTTAAGGAGTTTTTCCTAGCCACTGTGCTTCAACACTGTTGTTGCTTGCTCCTTTCAGGCTGGGTGTTTTGTAAAAGCACTTTGTGACAACTGCTGATGTAAAAAGGGCTTTATAAATAAATGTGATTGATTGATTTGATTGACTCAGCCAGGGATCCAAACTGGGGAGTTTATTCAGCTAAACCAAGTAAATAAATTTTTTCTGGTTTTCTTTTTACAACATTTAGAAACGTTAAAATGCAAGTTGTAGAGCACCGTCATTGTCACGTCCTGGCACGGCAGGTCACCGATCACCTATTTATGTTCTTCCTTCCCTAGTGTATCTTGCCAGACTTTGTTTGGTTTGTTCAGTGTAACCTTTTCTTGTTTTGTTTTCTTGTCTTGTTTTTGTTTTGTGACATCTTATTTGGTTTTATTTGAAGTCCTCCATTCTTCCTGCGCATGTTTCCTGCCTCTTTGTGAGACATTACACCACGTTGCTGAATCAACCTCAGTGAATTGGGTATTTGCAAGCAGATGTCACGCAATAATTAGCTGCAACGCATTATCCGCACTGGGGTCAACAGTTTCAGTTGAGTTTCATCTCAAATTGCCCTTATTTGGCAACTATCTACTATAGCCATCTTCATCTCCACATTAGCCTGTTTAATAACAGGATAATATTTAAAGGAAGTATGATGTGGAACTGTGGTGATGTCAGCTTTAACATGCAATGGTGAAAGAGGGGTATTTATTCTGACATAACATATTCTGACATGATAACTTTAAATCCACTTAAAAACACAACCGGCAATCTGAAAACTTCAATAATAATGATGTCATGCTGCTTTTGTTGACTATCTGAAAATCATGATATCCATTATGACCCCGAGCCCCTCCTCACCAGGGTATTCAGCCAATCACTGCCCCGCAGGGTTAAAAGAGATTAAAGTACCAGTTTTTGGGTGTTTAATGGTGCTGGTCAGCACAGAGGTTACATGACCACCTGTGGGCAGCTTTCATCACTGAGGAGAACTGTGGTAAGATTCAATTGACTGGACACCATCTGGTCTGTGTGAGAATGCTACTCTGAAACACCTCGGCAACGCCAAGGAAGAAGTGAATAGCAAACGGACAAAGCAACGGTGGGAATGTAACCGGGCAGTGCTTTACAGATTTGCACAGCATGAAATACCCTGACATCACACTAGAGCCCTATTGCAGCTTAATTAAATCATCGTTCCTGTTTTTTGGTCCCTGAAACCATGGTGGAAACCATGTAGTGTCAGTCCTTTGCCAGGTCAATGTAATTTGGTGAAACTTTATTATTTTTTGTTTTTTATTCCTTCCTGGCCAGACCTCCTAGTAAAACTAAATAAAGTATCAGCAGAGGCATCACCAAAAAAAATGTATAGACAAACACTTCAGTACAGCCAAGATTGTACAGCCAAGATGACACGTTTTATCTTTGTATTACATGCAAAAAAATACAAATATTTCTTTCATTCTGAATGTCTCCTGAAGGTCAGATGAACAAACTCAACCTGAGACTAATACTGACTACCAGAGGTATTGCAGAGGCTCCAAATGAAAACAGAAATGCACCCCAAAGGAGAAAAAAATTATGGAAGATTTGAAACGTTTCAAAACATTAAAAGGAAATGTCCTAAGAACCCATATCAGTCAGTGTCACGGACAGTGTGTCCTGCATGAGATTTACATTAATGGACCCGGTGGCACACTAATGACGCTGTGGGTGGTGTTTTTCTGTGCTCGCCTGTCTGTACGCCAGAGACAGCAGAGTATGCAAGGATGGAAACTAGTGCTCTTGAACAGCCAAGCAGAGAGGGAATGAGAGGATAACAGCCCGTCCAAAGAGCATAGATTTTTTCCCTGGTGGTGCTGCCAGTTAGCATATACGCTCTGGGCCTTTCCATTTGGCGGGCAGTGGTATAGAAGGACTGGATAAAGTTTCACATCGCTGGCAAGGCAAGGCTCCACCTGACATCACATCAAAAGAGGAATGATGAATGAACTGAGGAAATGGGGAATGTCATCATTCATTCACATCTCTCTCTTTCAGTCTGGCCTTGGGACTGACTGACAACAGTGAGTCTCAGGGGAATCTGTTGCTCTGTGAAATCTGGGCTCTGCTTGGCTTATTTCTCATTTCATTTTGCAGAAAGAAGCTTTTTTTTCTTTTTTTCTATAAAACCCCTTTTCTCCAAATAGGTTAATTGTGTCCAGTTGACTTCCTTGGATGCAACAGCCCTTATAAGTTACTCACCCAGGAAAGCCTCTTAGTGACAGCTATGCTTTAATTGCATACCAGACTGTGCCCATCAATTTAGAGAATGGCAAATCCAAACATTCCATCTGCATTGGAATGAAAGAAACTAGCTTGGCTGTGCTTCATATATGAGATAGGGTCATGAACGCTGATGACTTGCGAAGATTTGAAAGACATACACATGGGCCAATCACTGTTTTCTTGGAGACTTTTCTGGGTTACAGCATGCATCTCCATCAAACAGGTCATCTCCATTAGCGAAACACGAATGGCAAAAAGAAACTGTTACATCTTCCCACAATGGTGTTAAGTCGTGATGGGGATAGCAAAGCAGCGTTGCATGAAGTGTCATGCCCTCTGTTTCACTTCTTCCAGGCACTACATGCTGTGCTAGCAGTTCTTCCAGGGAGCGGGTTAGGAAGCTACAACCTTTCCACACAGCCATAAATTCTCACCATGACATTAAACCAGCATCGCCATAGTGTCTCCGAGTGCTGTCTGTGAAAATGTCAGGAGCTCTTTTCATCCAAAGGGAAACCCAATCTTACTTACATCCCATCCGCTGTTCCTCAGCTAAGCCGCCTGTTTGTATAGCACCATGTTTCATTTCAATATCAAAGCCCTCTAGAAGGTGCCCAGACCCTATAAATGCTATTTTTGGGGGGCTTCTTTCAAGGAATGTGACTGCTTAAGTATCCACGACAAAGGGGAGAGGGTCATTGAGAGAATGCTTTCTTTGTCACTGCCGTGCCACACTAATCAGTCTTTTTCAACACCAGTGATGAAATAAAAACACACAAGTGCATCTCAGAATACCGCTCTTTTCAGTTCTACCATTTGTTTCTGCCATTGGAAACACCCTGGGGCCTCTGTTTATGTTACTATTTCAAAAAGACTAATCGGTGTATGCCTTTAGAAAGCAATTGGACTGGTTGACTAGTACTTGGTAAAATGTTTTATTTTGAGGAAAGAGATGTGTCTCGGTACAATATCAATCAATAACCAAGAATTCATCTAGGCAGGCTTTGTCACCTCAACCAATGCATGAATCTAATAATAATAATTGATTCAAACAAATATTGCACTTTTCCACCTACAATAAGGGATCACAGAAATGTGAAAATGAACCTCTTCTACTCCCATAATGTAGCACCCACTTGGGTGAAGCATGACACATCTTGTGCCCAAACTCTCATCACACACTCATGGTGGGGAGGTGAGGTGTGATTTATTTTATACCAAACTGTCTAGATTTATACCAAAACTATCTACAAGGGGTGTGCACTTGGACAAAATGAATATTCTTATGTATATGAGGGATCTGCCGCATGAATATGATACAATAATTTGACGGTGAGGTGACTCTTGTGGGTTCACCTGAAAGAGCAGCCAATTTGTCTCCCCAACGGCTCTTTTAAAAACGCTTACAAATAACCCCAGAAAAATGAAAAAAGTGTGAAAAATCACGTCGGTATTGACCAATCGAAGATCTTTATGGCGTCCAGACCCCATGCCATTGGATCTTGATACCTACTATTTCCTAGTAGAACGCGAACGTATGATCACGTGGATGGAAGCAAAGGTCAAAGTTTCAAGATGGCGGCGCGCTGTGTATTGGGCTCCATCTGGAC
Source organism: Esox masquinongy (assembly GCA_016801175.1). Classification (NCBI taxonomy): domain Eukaryota; kingdom Metazoa; phylum Chordata; class Actinopteri; order Esociformes; family Esocidae; genus Esox; species Esox masquinongy. The sequence goes on from JACXGI010002203.1 coordinate 52,757, forward strand.
CTCTCTGTCAGGAGTTAGATGTATGGCTAACAGTAGCAATATCAGTCCCTTCCAGAGGATAACCATTTGCCCTCAACTGTTGTTTTTTGGAAGTGTTCAAAGCAGAGGAATTCGGCATGGTGAGTTCCTCGGTGAATCCAGTGTTGCAGTGTTGACTCCTCGCGGTGCTATCGTTTGCTATGCTAGCCGTGGCGCATCGAAGTCAAGCTAATGAATGTTAATGATTCTAGCTGCTACTATAATACATAATACATGACCAATAATAGAAGCTGAATTAGGTCTCAATATAACTGATCAAGTTATATTGTTAGATGCTCAGCTAGAATGCATGTCCTGGAATTTTACTAACGTTTACTATGACATTGGCTATGTTGTTTGTTTACAGTCGTGGAAAAGAAAGAAGGCAAAACAACAGTTGTAAGTGAGAAGCTGGCATACCTTAAATGTTGGTTCATCATTGCACATTGTACTTTGTTTTGTGGTGAAAGCATTGCTATTATTTTTACCTAATTTGAATGCCCAGTAGTACTCAATACAGGATCCATCAACACGCCACTATATATCACATGCTACATACATCTTACTTATACATTTGTGTATTAGCTAGAAACATGTTAATAGTAAATTGGTAGACATATATCTAGTGCTTCATCATTGCATTCTTTATCAGATTGAGGGGTTAACAGAGGATGTTCCAGTCGGACCACAGCCACCCAACCCCACAGCCCAGTGCCCCATCTACAGATGGAACTTGCAGAACAAATACAACTACACAGTAAGTGTTTCACTGACACCTGATGGAATGGCACAGTGAGCATTATCAGTGCTGGTCTATGCCCATTTGCTGTGTTTTGAGATTTTTATTAATGTATAGATCTCACAGTCCATTAAACTGTTCAAAGTCATGTTTACAACAACGTTTAAACAGTCCCACCCCTAATTCTGACCATAAAATGTCAACTTTTCTGGCTACATCAACTGTCCCAGCTAACAGTGGGATGTTTACTCTTTTAATGTTACCGTTTTTGTATTTTTAGTCTCTTTGGTACTATTAACACATGTGGGAATAGTTCACCAACACATCTTTGTACAAAAAACACATCAGATCATCAAAAATATTTTTTTTTTAAACTAAGCACATCTAACATTGACTGAGCACCAAAAACATGATCAAAAATCCTTGTGTCACCTAGAAATATTTTTTTCACCTTGAAATACATTATATTCATAAAAACTACATGGATAACTTTTGGTAGGATTTTTTTCTTGTTAAAATACCTTCTACTATCACTATGTTCATTGTGCCCAATTGATCAACACTCAACCATTTGGTGAATATACTTTATATATTTTACTTTGTTTTGTTAACTATGTGCAGAAAAGTACAGAATCGCCACCCTAAGGCCATAGATTTGTATGTGACCTCAGTGGGATTCAAACCCACAACCTTGGTGTTGGTAGTGTGAGCCACAAAAGACAATTGCATTTCCTATGTACAATATAATACTGTCAAATGCAGGACATCATTGCCATCCATAGTAGTAACCACAACTGGTGGCTATATAACCAAATAAACCATGTGCACGCTGGCAATGTCTTTCAACATGAAGCAGGATAGACGGTAAGGTAGAAGAGTAAATCGGAGCCTCTGGACAGGGTCAAAACTACAAACTGAGCTGCTGTGAACCATCACAAATACATCTTTGTCAATTAAGCAGGCTTCCAGCTGGCCAAAACTCGACACAGTATTGACGTGATATTATTGGTCAATGAGCAACTGTCCATGTGTCTGGACAACGTGGGGGAAACATCCATGTGTGCAGACATTTCCAAAGGTGGGGGGTAGGTCTAAGCCAAAGATAGAAATTTTGCAAATTAGACATTTCTGATATCTATTACAATTGATTAGACAAAAGAAATCCATGTTAGGTATTTGCATCAGTGATTGTAGAAGATTCCTTGATCACACTTCATTATGGGAAGGAAATCATGTAGATGATTTTCAGTCAGTTGTGATGGGTGGGGTACAGTTAGTTTTTCCTAATGTGAAAACAGATTACCTTTAGCAATTCAAAGACTCATCTTGAAACACGTGTCTTACATTGCTTGGTCTTGGACTGATTGACTAAACTAAACTGAGAGAATTGCACTGTTGTGTTTTGACGACCAATGTACTCATTATATTTCACCAAAAACTTAGTGGTTGAATCAGTGGTCTTGTGGTGAAAGATGTTTACAAACCAAATGAAAGCAAAATCAGTTGTTTTGAATGCAATATTTTATGAGTTAGTGTGATCAGTTTGGAGTTTTGTACTAAGAGTTTTGAAAACCCACAACATACTATTGATAATAGTACCAAAGCAACAAAAATTTGTTTAATTCCAATTTCTATTTATTTCGATTTGTAAGAAAAAAACATGGAAAAACCATTGAGCAGCACTGCCATAAATACAGTTGCTTTTTTGAAAAGAGATTGCCGAAATGCCAATTTCTTTGTCAGTGACAAGGAGTGGCAGATTAGAATGCTAGCTGAAGGGTCTGGGACTCTGACTAGCCTGTGTCTAATGTACTTTATATCAGTGTGTGCCTGTGCCTATCACTACGTGTGCCTGTTGAATAAGCCATACAGTAATCCCCTGTCTTTGTCAGGATGTCCTTCTGCTCAGTCAGTTCATCAGATCCGATGGGGGAATGTTGCCACGTAGAGTCACTGGTCTCTGTGCCCAAGAGCACCGCAAGATCACCATTTGTGTGCAGATGGCGCACAGAGCAGGTACACATTGGTCTGTTGGCTTGGGATACTGACTATTTTGACTAATTGCATTTTCTTCAAGATGGTACTGTGTTCTGTTTCAGGTCTTCTCCCCGAACACAAACCACCTCTACCGGAAGGACACATCCCAAAGCAGCCCAAGCCACAGCTCAACAGGTGATGCTTGACCTTTCCAGTATTTCAGTATGGACCTATTACCATGTTGCACTTCAACACTAACTCTTGTGTGTTGTCTCTTGCTATCCCTCTGCTTTCATTTTGTTTCTGGCCAACACCTGTGTCTTTGTATCACACAGATACTTGACTCGCTGGTCCATTGATTCAGTGAAGCCTATCTATAGGACTGGGTTGAAGTGGTGTAAAAAACGCATCTCTGTTGGCCACCCTGCTCTCAAAGACAACGTACAATACGGCAAGAAAATTCTGTACCTGAAACATTGAAGACATGGGGGCATGTGAACTCGCAGCAGCAGATGTAAGTGCAGGTGGGCTAGAGATCGGGTGCCACAATGCTGGTAAACAGTCATGGAACTCCTGCCTCATTTGGGGCTTGTCCAACACCAGCAGCACATGTATTTGTCCGGCCTATTTATTGTCCGCAAGTAGCTAATACCTATTGAAACAAGTCATTCAGAGCAGTACCCACTTTGTCATTAGGCCTTTGAAGATGGCCTGAAAATGACTTCTTATTCTTACAGTAAATGTGGAGTTTATTTGGGCAAGTGTAACAGTTTTTATATATGTGGAATGAGGACGTGGTGAACTTGAAGACAGCCGGATGTGAAAATACATCATATGTATCTACTTAATGTCCCTCTACCATCTGTTGTCTGTTTGCATGGGTGTGGAAGTAAGCATTTAGTGGGCTTATTAGCAACAGTAACTAAGAGCTTGGAAGAAAATAAACTATGAATGATTATTTCTGTTTAATTTTTTTACCTAAAATAAGGGGAAATAAATCTCTAGCACAAACAATTTCTTTTTGATGCCTTTCAAAGTAGATGCAACATTGCATTGGGAAGCAACATTGCATGCTCATTTAAGAGGTTGATGTTTATCTTCAGAGAAGAGGTTTGTATTGGCTTTCATTCTCTGTATCCAACTGACTCAAAGCATGAAGGGCAGGTCCAAGTTCTTGAGTCCGTTGCCCATGTAGATGTATCCATGCTGAGGAGTCATGGGTACATGGAAGAAGGTAAGGCCCAGCCACAACAAGCTGCGGATCACACACACTCTGCTGCCGTGCTCGAACTGCAAGCTCCACGACCCTGCACAGACACACACCGGTTAGACTTCATTACCCAAGCTCCCCTAGCACCGGTTTTAAGACAGTTTTAGATGGCTGTAATTTCCTATTGTTGTGGGTCTTTCACTGAGTCCATCCACACCAATTAGTATGGCTCATGCAAGCCAGCCTTTCATAGAAGCTGTGAAAAAAATGGTGATGCCATAGCAAAAAGAGGATAATGTTACTCTGCCCTTTATGTTTGTCTTATTTCACATGTCAGATGTGTACTATTTCACATGTCAGATGTGTACACGTGTGAATTTAGGAGACTACACATTGGGATGTGAGAGGGATGTCAATTGGTGACCTCAATAATACACCATGATGAATTTGGATGGATGGGAAGGTCCAGTTATGAGTCATTACAAAACACAGGCTACTTATTTATGAAATGTCCTCCAATTATCCCAAATATTCTTTTGGTTTGGCCAATTAATCCATCTGTTGTTATTGAAAGGAAATAAAAGTTCAGTACAGCTTGAACAGAAAACCTCCCCTCCTTTCCACTAAATCCTCTAACAAACAATCAGTTCACTGAGCTAATGTTAAAAAAATTTAACAATGACATCCAACGTGGTACATATCTAAGCATGTATAAGAATTGTATAGAAACCTTTATTTCAAGTTTTTTGAGATGAAGATTCCTTACAAATCCAACAAGAGCAGCTTTCTTTTAAAGTAACTGACACTAAGATTACTGGTTAGGGTAATTCCACACAACAAGCTAATACAAATTCCTATTTTGACTCTTGCCTAATTCATCACATGTATGTGCTGTTGGCACCACAGAATGTATAAAACTAATGTCTTGATCTAGGGAAAACATTTCATCCTACAAAAAAGGGCATTATTATGGTTTTCACAGTTTCAATGTGGCAATATCATAAAGCAAACAGAACATCTGTGTTTAGTATCAGGTTGTGTATTGAAGCTACAGTTGCCCACTATTAACACATTTCAATTTACAACCACAAAACAAATTGGCTACGAAGAAAACAACAGAAAAAAATATTGTTTGTGTAGCTTGGATAGAAAGTGTATAAAGCCGATCTATTATTGCTAAATGATACAGTCTGGTGATGTAAAGTGGATATTTCATATCATCAGAAAAAAATGACTACTTATCTCAATTCAGTTGACTTACAGTTTTATCCTTGTAGCACAGCTGAAAAGTGTGATGAATTAGTTTGTACATTTTTTTCACATTTGTCTCCAGCCATCTTAAAACAGCTGTAATTTATATGTATAATCTTCTTATCCAAAAGTATTACTCATTTACAAAGCTCTTAACAATAGCTGAGATCAATTTGTAAATTACAGTGCACAGGCCAGACTTTGGCAACAGCCAGGACACTGGGGACTTGTCTGGGACTTCCCAAAGTAAAAAAAACCAAACAATTATTGTAAAATCACCAGGAAATAAGAAAAAAGTTTAATTTTGGAAATCTGTTCTGAATTATTCCCCATAACATAACAAGAGACATTGTGTTATTTTCCAACTAAATATATTTTAGGGTTTAATTGTGATAAATCTGTAGTGTACAAAACATTTTTTATATTTATTATAATTATGTTTTGGCCCCATGACCATCCTCTTTAATGTCAGCCTGGGCCTGGACCTATTTATCTGACATAGCTTCGTGAGTGGCCAATCACAGCCTAGGCTGTGCTGTTATGCCGTGGCGTGGGAGTCCTATGACGACAATAACCACGTCCTAGTTCTGTTTTTATCAGTTTTGAACCCTCCAAGGAGACCGGCTTGGAAAGACACCGTGGGGTTTACATACACCCGTAGATAACCTGTTGTTATACACACTGGGTTAGAGGCAAGTGGCTGTCCATTTGCTGTCTGTAGCAGGTAGGTTAGTTGTGCATGGGTTTAGTTTGTGACAGGCAAGTTAGAGGTGTAGGGAAGATCAGGGCCTTTATTATCATTTATCTGCTTTGACAGGCCACTCGCACAGCCTTTCTCCTACCCTTTAACAGTTAGTCTCTCTCCTTTGTTCCCTTTGTTGTTATTTATTTCTTAGTTTTGCACAAAATTAAAAACCCCAGCGTTGGGACATTTTTCCTTCTACTTCGGCAATTTGGCACTTTGCCTTAAGGTTGTGTGTACACACCCAGTGTGTTCGCGTGCGGGCAGTTGCGTTCCCCTCCACTAAGAGGCTGTAGGAGGGACTTAACACTGGGGGTAAAAAAGTACGTTGTTCCACTTGGAACCGACAGGTTGCTCAAACTTATTTAGTGCTGTTGTGTGTAATGGTGGTGGAATTATGAGAAAATTATAAAGGAAATGATCTTCACCCAAAAGGAATTGCTGATTAAAATATGGTTTATCTCATGCCTAAGTGTAAGGTCAGGATACAAGTAGAGAAAAGTGCATAGAAAGGAAATCAAGTTCAGTTTACGCATTCATAACGCGTAGGTGAAGTCTAAATAGCAAAAACGGACAGCTGCATATTGTTGGCCAGAGAACATTGTTAATGCTGAATTGGAGTGTAGCAGAACCACAAAAATGCAGATTCACTGCACCATTAAACTGGAGGCTCCAGGAATCGTTGAAAAGCATTCCTTCATCTGGAACCTCGCAATTATCTCAACATTAAAGATGACAAAGCTTTTCCTAGATAGATCTATCTAGGAAAACCAATTCCATCTATTTAGGAAAACCAATTACATTAGACTATTACAACATGGACTACTACCACTTTTCAAGGAACTGGTTCTATTCCTAAAGACAAAGAAATTTGTGAACAGTAAATCCCTCCCATGGGGTGAAAGGGTCTGTTACAGGTGGTTTACAACTTGCATGAGGCTTTGGCAGCATCTGTATGTTCCACACTTGTGGGACAGAGAACAACCTAGAAGGACAGGCATGGAAGTTGCAATCGTGTAAATGGGGAGATGATAACAACAACTGTTTCCCCAAACCTCCAGGCAGGTCTGAAGGATCCCTGTGGTGTGATGGGGAGCCTTATTCAGGGATCCCAGAGGAAACCAACCGTGTATGGATGGATACTCTCATACACTCATTCACACACTGCACAGATATACCACTGTTTCATAGCAATCATCCGGTTGAGCATGCCTCTAAAAAATGTTGATACATGTTTAAACAATTTCTGCAAACATCCAGAACCCACAGCACTCTGCTTTGATTTCTGGTGTAATCCTGTTTGCCAGCCTTGAGAACAAGTTGACTATAATAATATTGTCTGCAATTAATCATTCTACAACTCAAAGCAGACTACCAGTGGGTGGTGGATGGCCTAAAACTGAGCCATATAACTATCTAAAAAAAAAGGCTGACAGCTTTCTTTCAATTCCATCCCAGATTGAGCTTGAAAAGTTGTTTGAATACTCCCCCGGAAATTGTTCAACCGTTCTACAATCTACTGTGTATTCCATCTGGTGAAGATCCATGATCAGCAGAGCAAGGAAGCCATTGGCCATTTTGCAGACTTGCAAGTTTATTCATTCAGCCTTTCTCATGTCCTCGCTACTGACCCACGGTAGGAGCTGCTCTCAGCATATACAGCTCCGGAAAAAAATCAGAGACCACTGCACCTTTTTCTTTCCTTTCCAAAAAAGTTGAAAAGGAAAGTTTTGAGTGAGGAACAGAAGCATTCAATTTGCAGTGGTCTCTTAATTTTAACCCTTCTGTTCCTCACTCAAAACCTTCCTTTTCAACTTTTCGGAAAGGAAAGAAACGGTGCAGTGGTCTCTTAATTTTTTCCGGAGCTGGAGACCGACAACTGTTTTATATGGTGTGTTATCCCAAACCACCAGCTTCACCAGAGCAGAGAAATAAAATAGGAAATAATGAAATCAAGATCCAGAGTAGGATGCCTGGATAGTTTTCTCACAGAACGACTTGGCTCAACAGCAAACCCAAATAACTATCAGTGCCAACGACAGGGCCAGATTAGTAAAATGTTCATGGCCACCAGAGCATGTCTAACAGAAATGACCTCATGTTCACATAACATTAGACTATTACAACATGGACTACTTCCACTTTTCAAGGAACTGGTTCTCTTCCTAAAGACAAAGAAATTCGTGGGTAGGAAATCCCTCCCATGGGGTGAAAGGTAGACTGACTGAACATGGGTTATTCTAGAACTGTGTATGGAAAATGCTGTCCCTAGTATTTGGCACATGTAAAAGTAATTTCAAATACAATGACAACCTGATTTTTGTTTTTATAATAAAGATTAAAACCTTGATAATGTAACAAATATTTCTGTTCATTTTTAGAAACTACTGGGGTTCAGCCATTTGGTTAGTTTCGGAAATGTTGCATTTTTTCAATAAATTGTGTGCAAGAATAGCCCTATTTTTGATTGTTATATTTCTTTCTCGCACCTGGTCATTCCACTACAGGTGTACGATAAGTTCTTGTTTTGAGATTTAGAAGATGTGCCTTCAAACCTTAACTTTTTTAAATAAATAAGTTAGAAATCCATGCCGAAATTCCATCGTAATTCATGAACAACTCAGCTGTGGCCCTGGTAAAGGAGTGGTTTTGTGAGAGATTTGCCACTCTTACCTTTGGGGATATCCTCGCTCAGAGGATCCAGGAAGTCGATGGAGGGCTCAAGGTCAGCCTTCTCCAGGACAGATTTTTTTTTCAGGTTTTGCGGTTCAGCGAAGTGCATGAAGCAGCTGAGTTTACCTGCTTCCGAGAAAGACAGACCTGCAAGACAGACAGGACTCATTCACGATTCATGATTCTGTCAGGTGCATGAGAGTGATAAAAAAAACCAGTAATACAGTGCAGCAGGTGATATACAGTACATCTGGTCTAGCATCTGGTCTAGCACAGTAGCGTTACCCTGAAAGCTACGGTTTGTCTGCACAACGCCATGGGGACTCTTAATGAAGGCACCGCGTGGGACCACAGACACCTCCTTATCAATGGTGTGGACCGTGGCAGCCAGTCTCTTCTCCTCATTCACTTTGATCTACAACACAAACCAAAAAAACCACAATTACAACAAATCTGACACACGCCCAAACATGCGTAATCCCTCTTCTGCAATAATACCACATATAGTCACAGATGTCCATATCCACCGCACATTAACCACTTAGTAATAAGCAAAATCACCACTGGCTTAACATTTAAACAACATAATTAGTCACACTTGTCCTGACCGTGACTTCTTCCACCACTTCCTCATCACGCTCCCCTTGTCTGCGTCTCTCTGTGTGCTCATACTCATGTGAGGGGTCTCCAATGAAGGGGCCCTTTGCGGCAATGGATACATCCAATAGCATTGCCTCTGTGGCAGGAAGAAGCAGGTACCATTCTACACAGTTGAAACTGGAGTGAGGGGAAGACAGAAACCCATGTGTGCAAGAGGGCACAGACCCAAAACAAGCGTACATGCCTGCACGCACGCACGCACGCACACAAACATACACACGCACGCACGCACGCACGCACACACACACACACACACACACACACACACACACAAGAAAGAGGTACAAAGAAAATCTGAATAGGATAGGGCAAGACTGACCACAAAAACCAAACTATTATTACTGTGGTGAAACAGACTAAACGTAACGTTAGAATATTTATCTTTCACAGTTTACCTGTAAAGGCTCATTTTATCGCACATCTCATCTTCTGAAATTCCTTGGGCAATATAATAGTCATCCCTACTGCCCAGAATTTTGCCCCAAAACCGGACACGTTTGAATTTGTACTCGCTCATTAGAAGTACCAGGGAAGTCTGCAAAGCAGCTCTTTGCTCATAGCTCAATGTTAGACCGCTACCAGAAACGAGGTCCAGAGAGTAGTATAACGTATTAGAATCCATTGCATATATAGTTGTCTCACTGTAACCAAAGATTTGTCACTTATATTAAACACAGAAAACGAAATGTTAGCAAGCTGGTTTATGACGGTTCAACTGCTAATAAGCGACACCTTTGTATACAAATCACCCTAGTAACTGTAGTCAAAGCAACCGTACGCCCATCATTCGCGCGGCGATCTCGTGAATTACACTTTTTACTCTCACTATGTCTATCATAAAAAACAACACATTTTTCCAATCAGGTCTAAACATAATTTTGAAACAGCCTGCGACAGAAACGTGTTTTACGTTCAAATCCTGTTCATTCTCTGAAATTCCCCAACTGTTTTCTTACACCCCCGTCACTCATATGGCGTATAAATGTCAAACAGCGTGCAATACACATTTAAATTACGTTTTGCTTGGGGGTAGAGATTTAATTGTGCTTAATACGCAAATCACTTCCATTGCTATACCTCTATGTGTGTTTAGTACCGCCGATTGGAGCACGCAGTTCAACATTTATTTATGTTGTTTTAGAATGTCTGATTCTTAAAACCTGGATCATAACACAGTATATGTGGTGATTTACATTTAGAAACACCCACCTCTCCCCTTCACATTGAGGGCTCAGCTTTAGCAAATCATTTAAATTCCTTTACACCAAAATCTATGACGACATTACCGTTCACCAAGACAGCACACCAGCGGATGTACTACTTTTAACAATTGAAGACGTCCATTCTGTTCTCTTCCATCACTTCTGGGTTGGGTCTATGTCTGCCCATTTCAGTTGCTAACTAGGCTACAACGCACTGAACCGTCTGCAGAAGAGTTATAGGCTGTCACCAGCCCTTCACCAAGGTCCAACTACGGGGCAAGGAAGCATGCAGGAAAGATCATAGCTGAATTCTATCTCCACTGTCAACAAAAATATCTCCCAGCAGGCAGAGTGCAGGCAGGCACTACAGGTCAATCATCATCAAAACTGCGCTGTACTGCAATCGAGAAAATTCCCTGCATCTGGATATACTGTACTGACTGTTGGTGGCACATGGAACTTTCGTCAACTGCCCAGGATGTGGCCTAAAGATAAGCAACATCGGGTTTTGCCAAACGTTTGTTTGAGTGGTTGACAAAGCACTTCACATCTACAAGCTGATCAACAGATGAACATCATTTTCATCTGCCTCACATCTAAAGATTCAGTCTGGGACTTTTGCAAATAAATAATTTTTAAACCTTTTTGGGCAAGATGTGTAACATGTTATTTTTATTTGCATAATTTGTAAGTAGAGTTACTATCATACCTGAGTTAGCCATTCAATTCCAAGTTTGACAGTGAATGTTTTTTATGACATAGAGCAAATATCCGAACATACGACACTGTCCATCATTTCCGAGGACACATTTTGGCTTGATAGCACCATTAACAACAAGTTGACAACATTTCCGGAATGCATTTTAACCAAAGGAAATTTTCAGGAAGCCCAGGAAAACCCCAGTACTAAAAGAGAGACAAAAGAAGCCAAAATTCTTCTGGGAAAATATCCAGCAAACCAATGAAACAAAATTAGAGCTCTTGGGCAAAGTAGATAAGCACTATGTTTACTGAAGAGCAAATGAAGCGTTCAAAGAACAGAGCACCCTACCAACAGTCAATTGTAGAGGTTTGATGATGCTGTGGGATTGCTTTGCTGCTTCTGATAGTGGGGCACTTAAGCATGTGAAAAGCATCGTGAAATGAGTTGATTATCAAGTTGTTTTGGAGCACAGTGTTTCACCTAGTATCCAGAAACCCAAAGGTTGTGGGTCTTCCAGCCAGACAGCAACTCCAAAGACATTAAAAAAAGCACAGAGGAATAGCTAAAAATTCCTGGACTGACTCTTTAGCTGAATTTCTTTTTGTCAAAGGATGTGCAACCAAATATTAGGTCTCAGGTGCCAATAATCTGAGGAGAAGAGAGGGAGAAAAGAAGGGGTGGAGAGAAATAATATGATAAAGACATAAGGCCAGAAATATAGCAGGTAATATGAGAGCGTGAGATGAAGACATAGACTCCTAAATCATTGTAGTCGTAACAGTGCGGGATGATGCAGCACTGTAACCCGATTCAGACTACAAACAAGGTAACATGGACAATAAAATTAATGTAGGCCCTTTTTGTTATGTGTTTTCTTTACAGGACCCCAAGAGGATGTTAATCGCATTGCACATCTGGAAACTGTCTGGACAGTGCTGTAGCAGCGCCCCAATTAGGCAGCAGGATGATGGCAGAGCTACTTAGAAAAAAGAACGCTACCTTCTCATCCATCACTTTCTGCCCTTCAATAAAGATTTGGGCTCAGCCTACACCTCTCCTGACCTTTATTATCGTTGAGTCAATAAATAAAAACATTTCATAAATCTTTCTCTTCTCTTCTCCCTTTCTGGCTAGTTGTTCCCATGCCTTCTGAAGGACAGCAGAGCCCTACTGTTTCCAGGGATCTGTTGGTTTGGTGTAATTGCTGAACAAAAGGACCCGGTGGCCTGAAATCACATGCTACCGTCTTGGTGGAGGCTTGAGACTTCAGCCCCTTCGACCACCCCACCCCCTGCCTGCCCCCCCCGCCCTCCCGGCCAGGACTGCAGCCAGGGAACACAAAAGGACAGAGTGGGGTGACTTTGCCCCACACAGAACAGAAAGCAGAATTAACACACACACTCAAACACACACTACACAGCTGCAGTCCATGTTCTCATTCTGCAGACTGTTCAGGCACATGAGTGATGTAATCACAAAGTCACACTTTCAACACACATCTTCCTATGACATCTTCAGTTTTTACTGACCCTCCTGATCCCTTCCCCACCCCCCACATCAGTAGGGGTTAAATGTCACCCCCCCCCACCCTGAACTTGGTGTTGGTGGGCTGTGGTCCCACTCTTCTGGGAACCTCACCTCCCAGGCAACCAGCGTTGCCAAGGAACTAATCCTAAGGGACAAAAGGTGTGGAATACGATGCTTCTATTTCAGCTGATTGGTTGGCACCGGGCCGCGCGATCGCTCGATTGGCTGAAACCTCTGTTTTGAAACAAATTCATGGGGTCAAAGGTCCGATGCATCGATCATGGCGGTGACATGGAGAAAGAGTGACACCTCCCATGGAACTAACATGGTTTATACCCATTCAACAATCCAGCCCTTCATCTCACCATAGGCCATGGGTACGTTCTGAGCAGATGGAAAGAACGAGAAAAGAGAGAGGGAGAGATTACTTGCAAAGCACAAAAACACAATGCCAAGATTGTAGTTAGTGCCCTGGGTTCGACGGGTTTCTCTCTCACACATACAGACACGTACATAAGCACATGTGCAACTGTACACACACTTCTGCACGTACACACACACTCTTTGCAGCAGTGAGGTCTGGATTAGCGTTGGTTGAATGTCTTGATCCAGACTAGGACTGCTGCCCAGTCTCAACTGATCTGTGATCCCCTTTGGTAAATGATACTGCCTTGCCCGACACCCACAGATTAAACACGTCACTGGGCTGTGTTTCAATACTCAAAATTTACTGACCCTCCTGATCCCTTCCCCATCACAATCCATTTGATACTTTCCTTCAGTATCAAATGGATTGTGTGTGGTTGGAGGAGTATGACTAAGTGAATTGGTCAATTTCCCACTTTCATGTTTTATCACCAAGCCATCCTTTCACACACCCCTAGCCTCAGTCCAAAACTAGCAGGGTCTGAAGCAAGTCAACGTGTCTGTAGTTTGACCGGTGGTCAGGTCAGGCCCTCATTGTGATGTCTGGACTGTTTCACCACCGTTGGGTATGGAGTGGACAGGTTTCCAGGCACCTTTGCTCCAACTCCAGATTACTCCTGCTATCCTGAACAGACAACCAACTCGTGCTTTCCCTTCTGATCAACAATAATGCTCACATACACACACGCAGACCGCACATGTAAACTCAGTACAACCACATATCCAGCATACCAACATCTCTTCAGACAACTAACATCCACTCCAACAGTCATTCTCAGAATCCAGCTTTCCTGCAAGCAGTTAGCATCCCCAGGCTCGCTTTCGATGTCCAACACTGATTTGTCCTTTTGTGTGTGTATATGTATGTTTGATGTGTGTGGGTGTCATACAGATAGATCAAAATGGTAGTTAGCACTCTTGCAATTATGACTTACTTGAGCTTATTATTTCCTTTAATCTCCGAGGTTCTTTCCTCATTTTCTGGATGTTCAGCTACTAAACCCAACAAGACTTAACACCGTCTGTATCTGCTCTGCAGGAGGGGTAGGTAACTTTGGTCCTGGACGATAGAAACACTTTAGTTTTATGCAGGTTCATTGCATTCCCGTGGTGTACTAGGTCTCTATTAGTCCCTTACTAGAAGGATGAAAATAAGTGTTTGGTGCCTCAAGGACAGCTGGCTTACCTCATCTACAGACTATCATTTGAACTATCTATCAACCTTAACCCCTATCTAAACCTAACCATAGCAACCAGATAAGTACCAACAGTTTGGTGGTAGTACAATAATATACAGAGCATATATACAAATAAATTGTGAGGCTAACGACAATGATACATTCTGATCAAATGTACCATTTATTGCCAGACCATCTGCATGCACCCGTACACTGAATTGCGCAGATGCCACATTTCATGATCCCCTCACCCTCTTTACCTTTTCATACTCCCAAGCACACACACAATATTAATAGAAAGCAGGAAGTGTTTCCATTGTTATGCAACATAATAAGGCCGTGTCTTGAACACCTGTGGAAAAAAAAATCTACACAGTACATACACACTCATTGTTTTACCCCCCCCATTTCCATCACCTACCCAATTCCATGATACCCACCTGTACCTACAACCCTCACTTGTCGCAGCAACTCTGGAGAGATTGTGACGTCTTCCTCCAAAGTGCCTGACCTGACTAAACTGGAGTAAGTAGACTGCAGTGAGTCAAGGAAGTCCCTGCTGAGGGGCCCTACCTGAACCCTGGGTGATGCCTGGCCAATCACCTTCTCCAGATCTCAGCCACATGTCAGCCAATGGCCCAGACAGGGGTCGAACCTAGACCGTGCTGACCTAGCACTACGAGAAAGAATGCCTTATCAAGTACTTCATCTAAAAGCAAGACATGGAAAAGTATGCCAAGAAATGGAAAACTAAGCCAAATGGTTATTCCCCTGTCTCTAGATTTGACTCTTACACAATCTTGTAAAGTACGTGGCGAACTAAATCTGTGTAATGTTGTCTTTTTCCATGACAAACCATGATTACAGAGATGTGTTCACCAGATTTTCTGAACTGTTTGTTTTGCGGGTTCAAGAGGCTTTTGCAACAACAGAACATGTGTGTATATATATATATATATATATATAAATATCTGTATATATATATATATAAATATCTGTGTGCGCTAATTAGTAATGTGTCAAATGGTGAAACTACAAAACCAGGATGTACTCACTTCTAGTAAGCTAATAAGAACCCCTTCTGCAGCAGGCTATGGTTCCCACTCTGCCCCATTCATTCCCCACAAAACCCAAGGTGAACTTACAATGATCCTAATCCAATAACAAAACCCTCTCTTTCTGCTCTGTGAAAAGCCTCCACCCAGATTTCTGGAATGCTTAGCACTTCATTAACCATATTTAACTACTCAACTAATTGCTTGTTCTAAAAAATATTTTTCCTAGAAGAGAATTTTCGAAAAATTAGTCAACCAGGTGAGAAAGGGCAGCAAGCTAACCAACCCAGTATAGGTTTGACCCTAGACCGTACCTATAGCTGTCGAGTGGCTGAGAAGCCCCGTGGGCGATTCAAATTGACCAGCATCACCAGATTCAGAGCAGGGACACTAGATAAGTCCAACTAGTAAGTAGAAACAATAAAATGGAAGTATTTTGGCCACCCAAGAGTTTAAGAGCCCTGGTATGGGATGAGTCAACAATATTTTAGGTAATAAGTTGAACTTATGAGAAAAGAGATTTTCATTGGGCTGTTACTTTCAACCCTTTGACTAGAGTTCAAATTAACACTGAAATCTTCCATGTAGTTTCATGTGCACACACACAGTAAATACTCTCCTTTATAATGAAAGCAGTTAGTCAATTCAATATTTTTGTCATAGATTGTTAACAATGACAAATCTACTCAAAATATCAGGTTAATATAAAACATTTTTCTTTAAAACATGATTCAGTAAAAAAAGAAATAAAAATGTACTCATTAAATAATATGAAAAGGTATTTGTAAAAACTCTTTACAACTTTTAAACATTTACAGTATTTATATGTCTACATGCAAAGTATGAAGAAAAGCTTTTGGGTTGTTAATATCCCAAAACATCTTAGACCATTTCATTCTTAACCGATGCTAACTCCTTTGCATTGGCAAGTTAAGCTTCTTGCTTACCGTAACAATGACATAATAAATAATGAATCATTAGTGCACTATGGTAACATTTCCTACAGCCAATTTCCTTTTGAAATAGTTTCTAATGGAAGGTTGCAATAAAACATAGTAAAAAAAGGTTGCTCAGTCAGTTTCTCGGGTCCTCAAATCTATAGCTGTTGAGGTCCACAGTATTGCTGGTTTTCTCTCTAATGGTTATTTGTCATTGGTTGGCCTGAATCAGAAAGTAAATTGGCATCCATAAGATGAAAAGCAGCAGTACCTCAACTTTGAGGCCTAAATTTGAAAGCCACTGGTTTGGTACAAATACTTTATAGATATTAATTGCCATGCAACAACAGTGCCCTCTGTTGGTCATTCTGGATATCAAGCACAAATTTAAAGCCCAGTGCAAAGAGATTTTCCAATGAATTTCTTAAATTCACACTACAAGGTTGAAGTACAATTATGAAAAAGTGAAAATGATGACAAAGGCCCAATTGTTCAATAGCTGTTTAAAGAATTTTTTTAAAAATTGTTTACTACTGCCTTTAATGGGTCAAAGGACGTTAATGGAAATACTTTTAGAGTGACATTCAACAGAGTGATACTGAACATGTCAACACACATGGTGATAAGTCAGAGAAAGTGATAATTTACTATTCAAAAGACTGCATGGGAATTTAAACTCAGCGGAAATGCACATAAGGAGAAGCAGGAAGGCAAAGACAGACAGTGATCCATTGGAAGCCATCATCCGTCTTTGGCATCAGCATTTCTCTCAGTCTCTGTTGTGCATTTCTAAGGCTGTAAATCCCATTGCCCTGACTGGAGAGTCTTTGGACAAAGTCTCCGGCGTGGCCGTTTTTACTGAGGCAGTGTTACACCAGGAAGTTCCTTCTTGACAAAATGGTCTTGGATGGTCTTTGGTGAAGTCAGCTCTTATGGGCAACACAAGCTTGGCAGGTTTGTCTATTAGGGCATTTCTCACGGACGGCTTGGCTCCTGAGAGAACTCCCAGCTCTGGGTGGGGCCTTGGCAGAATTTCCCTTCCTGAAAAGAATCACTGAATCAACTGTAATTTCACTTGTCTATTGATACATAGCAAGCCAAATGAAGTGGAAAATAAAGGATGTTACATACAGTTGCTTCCAAAAGTATTCACCCTTGGACGTTTCCACATATTATTGTGTTTCATTACATTTTTGCCAGTGATCAACACAAAAAGTCCATATTGTCAAAGTCAACAATGAAATCTGCAAGTAATTAATTAATTCTAAATTAATTACAAAACAATAATAATTGATTGCATTAGAATTCACACACTTTGCTATGATACACCTGAAGGAGCAGTGGTGAAACTATTTGTCTTTACAAATCATAGTTGAATGAAGTTCACCCGTGTCCAAAGTCTTTCCAGTTATTTAATGTGAAAATACTCCTGTCTCTAGAGGCACCAATCCAGGTTAGTAAATAAGAACATCTTCTAGGCTTGTTGAATGTTTATATCAGTGTTTCTCAACCCTGCTCCTGGATGCCCCCCTGCCCTGCATGTTTTAGATCTCTCCCTGCCCTAACGTACCTGATGTAGCTCATGATAGACTTGATAATGAGCTGATCATTTGAATCAGGTGGGACAGAGCAGGGAGAGATCTAAAACATGCAGGGCAGGGAGGCGTCCAGGAGCAGGGTTGAGAAACACTGGTTTATATAGTCGTCTTTCACCCTAATGTTCAACAACTTGTGGCGCAAAGGTTAGGCATGTGATTCGTATCCCACACACCTCTTGGCTTTCCATTTACATTTTTTAAACTGTGCATCTGTTGTAATGTTTTGGATTATCAAGGTGAGAATGTCATAAGATAAACTACATGACACATATTGTGAACAACAATAAACAGTGTCGTTTGAAGTGAAAAAGTTCACTAAACTTATCAGGATTCAATCTAGCACCACAGCCTGATATACATAATGTGTCTGCATATCGCACAGCTTCACCATTGTTGCAGTCAAAGTGATGAAATTGCAAGCCTCGGCCCCTTCGCTTGGGTCAGACTGGGTTGACATTCGGAAGCGTGCCCCGGAGCGACTAGAATCTAGAACAGTCTAGAACAGGCTGTCCACAACAATGTGGATGCTTCTCTTCCTAAGGAAAGCTTGAAGATAGTGGGTAAAATGGATGTAATTAATATAGAAAAATTTCTAAATTTTATTTTTCACTCTGACATTATGGCCTTTTTTTGTGTTGAGCAGTGGCAGAACTTCTAAATAAGACCCTGTTCTGATTTCATGTTGTAACACAAAATGCAGAGAAGTCCAAGGGGGTGAATAATTTTGAGGGCCATTGACAGTGCAGGGATCCACTCTCATGTGCCATCACCTCAGGTCTGGGGGGCCTGCAGCAGAAGGCAGTGTCTCAGGTTCAGGGGTTCAACAATTCGTCGTCTACTGGGCTCAGATTGGCTGGGCTGCTGTCTGTGGTCCCATACGACTGGGGGTTTTTACACCCATCTCGGTCGTCACAAGCTACGAAATCGGTCCTAAGCACCCTGGGAAGGTAGACCTGTGGACAGAAAGAAAGGCACTCAGCATGTGGAGACTAGTGATGGGAACCAAGAAACTAGATTCAACAATAAGGTTAAGACAATATCAGATCACAGTGTTTGCTATCAATGGTTTACTTTTCACTAAGGTGGCGACATTTTTGCGCTGCTACCACCTGAAATTCTTAAACTGACTTTCCTTCAATTTTGTTAGAGAACTGGGAGAAGGGTATACTCCATACTGCTTCTCCCCTTTAAGACACATTAGTGCAATAAATAAATGATAGAGGAATAAACCTGTTACTGACCAGGCTGCTGTCTGCCAATCCATTCCCCAAATCCTCATCCTCCTTCACCTGTAGACAGAACAGTGAGATGTCACACACACACACAAGGGCGTGCGCACACACACACGCAAACAGAATCCCAGCTCACCTTGTAGTTATGAGGGCTGAGATACTTCAAGTGTCCAAAGCAGGTGTAGCTGATGCAGATGCCAATAGTCAGACACAGGACCACCAAGGTGAAGATAGACGTGTATGCCTTGAACCCTGACCCCAACACACACACACACACACATCAGGACTAGTGAGGGGAGGAACACACAAGTTCTGGCCGTGCCCTTCATCTGGGAGGTGTGTGTGTACTGACCGGCCCTCTATCAACGCCCTTCATCTGGGAGGTGTGCACGCGTGTGTGTGTGTACTGACCGGCCCTCTATCAATGCCCTTCATCTGGGAGGTGTACGTGTGTGTGTGTGTGTGTGTGTGTGTACTGACCGGCCCTCTATCAATGCCCTTCATCTGGGAGGTGTGCGTGTGTGTGTGTGTGTGTGTGTGTGTGTGTGTGTGTGTGTGTGTGTGTGTGTGTGTGTACTGCAGTAAGCGACCAGATGCGCTACCTGTCCGGAGGACGGAGAAGAAATAGAGCCAAATCAGGCAGATGATGGGCGCGGCCAGGGCTTGATTGACAGCTCCCAGGTGCACCTGTCTGTCCATGCGGGCGGGCAGGTAGGCGAAGTACAGGTTGTGTTTGTCCACTAGGTGCTTCAGCATCAGGTACAGCAGACCTGAACAGGCAGATGGCAATTTAACCGAAGGACGAGAACAGTGCGTGCGCGCCCATAAGTCTTGGTGGCCCACAACTTACCGAAAGGCACTATCACAGGGCAGGTGATGCTGTAGGCCATGATGACAGTGAACACACACAGTGTCCAACCGTACATGACTCCATACTCAAACTCATAGGCCTGGTTCTGTAGACAAAACACAGCATCTCACCTTAATCTCGGCTTGCAGAGAGATTACATTAAGATTAGATTACGATAGATATTACAAATACATGCAGTTAAAGATCTAGTGTATCCATCTGCCGTTACTGAAAATGATTTAGAAAAACACGCCTGTCTATTTAGGTCTACATAATGTCAGAGCAAAAGCCACGTCATCAAGTTCAAGAAACTGTCTGTCGACCTCTAAAATAGACTTGTGTTTAGGAATAGATCTGGGGGATGGTAAATAAAAAAATGCTAAAGCATTACCCAGTCCCATAGGGAGCTCAATCATTGTAAAATTGAAGAAGGAACCACCAAGGCTCTACCTAGAGCAGCTGTCCGGACAAACTAAGTAACCGGGCAAGAAGGGCCCTGGTCAGAGAGTTGACCAAGGACCCAATGGCCATTCTTAAAGAGCTTTAGAGTTTCTCTGCACCTGCCAAAAGGACAAAAGTCTCTGCAGCACTCCATATGACTTGGCGCCTGAAGGATTCTGAGAGCACGAGTTCAAAGGTTCTCTGGTCTGATGAGACCAAAATCTAAATATTAGGTAGGTAACAAGGTACCGCACATCAACTGGCTAATACCATCCCTACTATGAAGCATGGTGGTGGGAGCATCATGGTATGGGGATGCTTCTTAACAGCAGGGACTGAAAGACTGGTCAAGATTGAAAAAATTATGAATGCAGAAAAATACAGAGGTCCTTGAAGAAAACCTGATCCAGAGCGCACAGGACCTCAGGGGTGAAGATTTATCTTCCAGCATGACAACGAGTACTGCATAAAGGGTTGAAATTGTTATGTTCAGGAGAATTCCCTTTTTCAATTTTCAATAAATTGACACAAATGTAAAAAAAAAAAGTCTTTAAAAATGTGCCCGTATGATTGATAGAGGCGGGAGCGCAGTCTCTCACCTGTTTGACGTACTTCCTCTCTGCCGCGGAGCGAGCCAATGCCATGCGGATGGTGTATAGCAGTAACCCTGGCAACCGCAAAAGCCCCATCCCAGAGCCCACCAGGGCCGCTGCGATAACATAGTTCACAAAAAATGCCCCCTGGTCAGGCAGGAACACACACCTGGTGACAGACAGAGAGAGGCAGACACAGGGAAAGCGAGGAGAGCAACAGAAAGAGCAGACAATGAAAGGGTAAGGGAAGGTGTTTTGATTGTCTGCTCGTTTGAGAATGACAGTGGACTAAGAAAAATGTGTATGATGGTCTGTACAATTGTTTGTGGTACAATGGCCCTAAGTCCAGGATGTCAGCACACAACAAAACAATTGTCTCAATAGTGAAATGGATTGCAGTTGTTGTATAATTTTTAAAGTAAGTAGTTCTTTCTTTGTACTGCATTTGTTTACTAATGTACTTGTCTACTTCTGCATAATGTCATGTTTTATTTGTTTTCTTTAGACCCCAGGAAGATTAGTTGTGGCGTTTGGCCGTAGGTAATGGGGATCCCAACACAATCCTAAAACCTTATAAGTGATATAAACAGAACTGTGGATCACTCACTCAAACCTCAGCTTTCCATCTTCCAGAAACTTTTTGTCGAACAGCCAGCGGAAAAATACAGCCAGACTGAGGAGAGAACCGAGAGCCACAATCACATTACACCAAGCATGGAGTTCTGCTACGGAAAAATCACATTAAGTGTCCTTTGACATGAAATGAATGATCTGGAACGATGATAAGGCGACTGACTACCTGGTGAGTCCAAGAGACGGTAAGATCAGAACCATGAACAGGAGGAAGATGTAAAGCTTGTGCATCATACTCAACTGCTCGCTTGACCTAAGGCACACAGACATAGCAGGTCAGTACAGTTTGTTTGCGTTGCGGTGTGTGTGTGTGTGTGTGTGTGTGTGTGTGTGTGTGTGTGTGTGTGTGTGTGTGTGTGTGTGTGTGTACCTGCTCCAGTGACACTCTCCCAGAGTTGAGTAATACACTACGGTGGGCAGTAGGGCGGAGAAGGTCCACAGCAGTAGTGTGGGAAAGAACTGGCTGACCACGGCGCTCTGCCACACACCAACAAACGCATTAGGACAACGGAGCACTTCATTCAACCGCCCGGCTTCACTCCCACCACCGGCCTGTCACCACTCCCGCTGACCTCGACGCCCGCCAGCGGGAGTGTTTTGGACGCGTCCAAAATGCGCGCCCTAACCCGGACATAGGGCACTACTCACGGCCGGAAACCCTCTACGAAAGTTGTGCCCCAAATAGGTGCGACCATCGACTCACGTTGAGGTAATAGATGGGCTTGGTGACGTTGAACTTGTCTATGGTGCTGATGATGATGGAGGGGGTGGTGAGGAAGGTGAGGAGAAGGAAGACGAAGAAGTTGAGCAGCAGGCATCGGAACCACCAGCGGAAGCCCTGCACTGACAAGTTCTCCCTGGGAGAGGGAGGGAGGAAGGGACGGGTGTTATCAACATAAAGGGACGTACTGAAGCATCATTGCCATACAGCACACAGCCGGTAAGGGATGGGACTCACCAGTAAACGTTTTTGGGATGAGGGGCATAGTCAACCCTCCAGTGTCTCACTTTCAGAGCCGCGCTATTGGATGAAGTCTGGGGCTCCCGGCCACACCCACTGCCCACGGCCCTGCCCCTGGCCCTGCCTCCGCAGTCCAGGGCGTTGAAGTCCTTCAGAATGCTGAGGGTGAGTGACAGCTGTCAATCATCGGGTCTATTTAATATTACTTAAGAAAATGGATACATCAACAATAACTACTGATGGCATATAGCTATCAATGCCATGTTTGTGTTCTTGTTAGAACAAATGTCATCACCCCTTTTGCTTTCCAAGGCAGAGAATGGTAACAAACTACCAAGAGACAATCTGAGATTGGAAAATAATGTCTCCTAAATAATAGGTAGGGTGAAGGTGGGGGAAAACTGGTTTGGTGATGATATTTTCACTTTCTTGCTGTATTGTTAAATAACTTTCACCAAGACAAAAACAATTTTCAAGCCCTGAATTGTTCAGTGGGGTTTTTCTATAATATATCATGAAGATTATATCTAAGGAGTCAGATTTGGTAACCTTATAAATCCGATAATAAGCACTAAGCTCTGTTGACAGAGCATTGCAAGTTTCTTGTAGCAACTTGATGATCTACATTTTTTTGCTTGCTACAAATGTTCTGCAGATCACAAACAGCAAAATCAACATAACACGAGCAGAACCAAACATAGAATGTCTTTGGAAATAAAATGTTCATAAGTATATAAGTGGTATATAAGTTGTCTGTTTACAAGGAATAGAGATATGCTTGTTTTTGTGAGAATTCTAATAAGAAAATATATTTTTAACTAATATGGAAATTGTAAAAAAAATGTAATTTCTTAAAATGTCTATAATACCTCTATACTGTTTAATGTTCCGCATATTTAAGAAGAATGATGGCAAGCTCAACGATAAAGTGTTTCTGTCTGGTAGGTAACTTGTCATAGCTGTCGCTAATATTTCTATTTCTATTTTTTGTTAGAGGATAATCTACATAACATTATTTGACCAATGGCTGTTCATCTCGGTAAGGGGGATGAGACATTTTTCAAAATGTGTTTGAGATTGGACACCCAGTAAAGGTCTGTCCCATCAGTCCAGCCAGTCCCACCCAGAAGAGGGACACTCACTATGTGGCCATTGCCTCTGACTGCAGGCTAACGAAGGCCATCCCTAGAGGGTGCTGTGGAACCAACTCTTTCTGCCTCTCCACCTCCTCCAACAGGCTTTTCTCCTGGTCACTGTAGTAATCTATGGCATCTACCTAGAAATACAGAAAACACATTACTCTGAAAATTTACATAAATACATACATCCACACATTTCACTAACATTATATTTATACAAACACACATACAAAACATGACAGTAATACTGTAAGCTCTCCAGAACCCACCTACATGTAAATATCAAACTCAACAAACACAAGCAGTACCGTTGGAACAAAAGAGTATTATCTGTGTGTGAAATGTCAGACAAATTCCTTCCATCAGACTGAAACGCCTGTCTCAGTACACCAACCCAGCCTCACAGCTGAACTTCCCCACATTCACTGCCTCCAACTCAGCCCAGACCCCCCCGACCCCTCTTCCTTGGTACGACCCATCTCAGCCCAGACCCCACCCCGCCCCTCTCCCTTGGTACGGCCCATCCCA
>JACXGI010002204.1:0-16143 GCA_016801175.1 Esox masquinongy
ACCACCTTTACCACCACTACCATCACCACCAACACTACCACCACCAGTACCACCACCAACACCACCACTATCATCACTACTACAACTATTACTATCACCACCAACCCCATCTTCACCTCCACAACCCTAAACCCTGTGCTCCCTCTTCCTGTCGTTTCCCAGGGGGCCATACTGCAGGACCTGGTGGCCAACACAAGCTATGCAGTGCAGGTAGTGGCCGTGTGCACCAACGGTCTGTATGGCCGCATGAGCGAGAAGCTGACCGTCAACATGCCCATCGACGACCCTGGTAAGAGTGACCGCCAATACCTCTTCACAGACCGTAATTAAAGGGGGTGTACTCTCCCATGACAGAGAGAGTAGAGAACAAGCCAGTTCTTTACTCATGGTAGGTCTTAACCAGTAGCTGCAATGTCTCCGGTGTAGCCTAGTCAGTGAGTTGGCGGATAAGATGCCTTTTAGGCTTCTTAGATAGACTAAACTTGACATTAACTGTTTGTGTACGGGCTATTCTGAGGATGTTCAGACAGTTCCGTCGCGGTGTCCACAAATGTCTGCATGTTTCCCACCTACAGTAGCGAACTGTCACTGGTTTCCAGAGACGCTTGTGCTTCCCCATCACGGCTGTTTGCGACAGCCTCACTGTGTCTTCTCTCTGTCCGGTTGTTCCTTTTAACATGCACCCCTGTTCCCTTATGTACCACAGCTTATGTACTCTGTCTCTGGTGGAAGCTTCTAGTTTCTATGTGCCCTTTGTTCATTTCTTTTTTTTTGACTTTTCTACATTTCTGAGACAAATGCCCCCTCATTCTGTTAGGTTGAAGGTTTTATTTGTCATCCTATCACATAAAATAGCACTTCTGTTGAAATTGCACCTTATCCTTCTGTCACTGAAAGATTGTTTGCTTGTGTGCAGCATTTGTATGGAATGATGGGAACTCTGTATCTGCTCTGTTGTAAGTTGATAATAAACTAATTTTGTCCTGCCAATAAAAACCTCTGCATCATATTTCAATTTGCATGAATTGTATAAACTCATCCAGATATTTTGAAAAAGTGTGGATATTGTGGATATTGTGTTGACAAAACAGATCACCTGTGAACCCCAGTTGTGTTCTCATTCATTGCTTCCCTCTCCACATAACTTTTTAAAAACCTGCCTCATGCTTCACAAACCACTCTGATCTGGCCTGAGGCCTCCATGATGTGTAATGTAGTCCCATTCAGGTAAGAGGATGTGGGTGTTTGGGTGTGCGCTCGTATTGGCCTACGTGTTCTTGTGTGCATGGGTGTGTTAACTTTCCGTTTCTTTGCCGACCCGGAAGCACTACCCCGTTTAAACAAAATAAGGTTGTCCGGACTTCTCCCTCCTGTCATTACCTAACGCTCTCTCTCTCTCCTGGTGTCTATACAGACATCAAGATATTCACAAAGTTTTGTAATACTGATTCATAATATATCTCACATAAACCGTGGACCTAATGAAACGTGCCTTTGTGGATATCATTCTTCTGAAGATTTTCATTTAAACATCTATGCTGGACTTGAAGATCAATCTGTCGATTAATATAGTTTTACCCCCAATTGGTAAAAAAACATCCTATCAAAAACAGAATGGTTTTCACGTATTGTATAACAATGCATGTGTGTATGAGGGTGTCAGTTCCCTGTTTCTATGGATATTCTCTCTGTCGTTCTAAAATACACGTTTTAAAGCAACCGTCCAGTGCATGTTAATTTTTATGAAATAAGAGTAATTAACAGTATTTGGGTTAACAGAATGTTACAAATTTAGAAGTGAAATTTTCACTGGACAGTTACTTTAAATTTGAGTGTCAGTCTTACTACATTGTTGGGTTTATGGGACCAATATCCCAGTTTATTAAGTGTAACTAAATTAAGACAAAAGAAAATAACCCAAAACAATGTTTAGGCAGTTTTTTTCTAAACTTGTCAGACTTTAATAATATGAGATACATCAAGTATCCATCTTAGTTTGGTACATGTATGAAAATGCGTACAGTAAGCAAGATGTCATTTAAAAACAAAAAATATATATTCAAAGTCTTTTGCTCATAGGGAAGGTACTTTATGTACACACTGCCTCCTTTTTAACATTATTATCTGATTCTTTTCAGAGACCACATCTGATCCAGATTTTAATGAATTTGAAGACGAAGTAAGTTTGTTTTATATTCATTTTCCAGATTGTAATGATACTGGCGGTCGTTTACTGCAATAAACACAGGATAAAAGACAAGAAGCAGTGTCTAGTGACAAAAGTCAGTATTGTCTATGCACTCTGTGATTGTGTGTACTTTTCCACAAGGACTATGGACCCTGGGCAAAACCAGGGGAAGACAAGGACAATGACTGGACCACCACCCCTAATTATACGAAGACTAGATCCACAACCACTGACCCCCCCACGATCCCCATGCCTGGAATCAGAACCACTACCCAATCTATCCAGAGGAGAACCAGCCCCACTTCCAAGACACCTCAGCCCAAACGAGCCCAAATGCCCACGGAACTGAGCGTAACTTACCGCACCGTCACCATGCCACCAGCAGAGGGGGCTGACTCACCAGGCAGCCGAGGCAGGGAGAGCACCCAGAAGTACATCCCTACAGTAACCACTCCACCGTCTCACACTGATGACATCACCACTTCATCAACCAATACGGAGAAGGGAAGAGGGGTGGCGCGCCCCGTAACCGTCCCAAACGTCACAGGCAGTCGTGTTTCCATAGCAGCCCCTCATCCGGAAAGCCCGACCCTGGCCACTTCTGCACCTTTCTTCTCTCAGGGGGTCCCACCAAGGCCCACGAGCCCCAGCGTGCACTTGTTTCAGTCCTCCGCCTCCTCGTTCGGTGGCATGCTCACGTGGACCACACAGCCGGTGTTCAACGGTGAGCTCCTCCCCTCCACCCTCCCTGTGTGTGACACGTCGATCCCTGGCAAACCTGGCTCCACCCCTAACAGCGGCCTCGCCTCCTGCCTGCATGCCCCTCCCTCGTCTACACCCGTGTCATCTGTGCCCCCCCCCACTCCGGACTCCCCCCCGCATGCTGCTACAGCACTGTTGTCTAGTGGCGACTCATCCCTCCCTGCCTCCTCCCCCACCCTGTCTCCCACCCCTCACCCCTCACGATCCCTGTCTGGTTGGCAGGCGGACGTCTCTCGTGGTGTTGGTGACGGCGATGACGATAGAGGCAACGGTTATGTGTTGTCCGCTTCTTCGTCAGTGGCCCCGGGTGTCAACCCTGTGTTTAGCGACACCCCCCCCCTTCCAGCTTTCCCAGACCCCTCCGCCGAACGGGACCCGTCTGAGCAAGCCTCTGGTCCTCTCTCATCAGCCTCTCTGTCCTTGCAGCCTTCGTTCCTCCTGTCCAGCGACTTCTCTTTGTCTGGGTTGAGCCCGGGCCACTCTGACTCCGGGGTCCTGGGAGACTTTAGTGTCACCACGGGCAGTGTAGTTGAGACTTCTTTGTCAGGTGGTGGCTGCGGCGGGTTCATGGTCGCCGGCGATGCCGCTGAGTCATTGCGGACCTGCTCTCTGGATGGCTCGCTGTCGTCCTCCTGGTTGCATGCCTCTCCTCACTTCCCGCTGGCCACGTCCGACTGGGGGGCGGCTAGCCTGGCTCTCTACTCCTTAGCTAGCGACTTAGACCACATCCAGCCTTCATCTCTGGCAGGCTCTGCCGCCCTGTCTGTAGGTCAGCCTGTCTCCTCCTCCGCCTCCTCTCCTCCACTTCCTCCTCTCCCCGGTTCCTATAGTGACCTGTCCGTTTCTGTTACAGCCACGCCGTCCAGCGCCAAGGACCTCTGGGTCTCGGCCCTCCGAACCTCTTCCCCTACAGCCTCCCCCCTCACTCCCACCCTCACCCCTGACCTCCAGACAGTAGACAGTAGTGCTTCGGGCTCCACCCCATCAGAACTCCAGGAGGAGCTGGACGAAGAGTGGGACAGGGTTCAAAGTTCAGCCTCGGCCTCAGGGGCGAGCAAGCTCTCTTACATCGCCACTGTCGCCCCTTCAATTGCCTCTCAGGCCGACCCCGACGGGGACACAGAAGAGCACTCCTCTGCCTTCTACTTTGACAGCGAGAGCGGCAGTGCCATTGCAACAGAAATGCGGGGGGAATCGTTGACAGTATCACCGGTAACCATGGCAGCACCCTGGTCACTAGGCGGTGAGGAGGAAAGTGGTTCCGGGCAGGGTGAGAGCGCGTATGACAACGAGACGTCATCAGACTTCAGTATCCCAGAGCACACAGAGAGGGACTCTGAGAGGAAAGAGGAACCAGTTGCAGGTAAAGAATCATCCACCAGGGGGCAATGTCTCCCGGTTACATCAAGGCACCGCATAGTGCTTCACCGGTTGGATTGGGGAAAAACTACAGTTCCCAGAACACAAGTGGAACAGGACATCCTCAGGAATTTAGAAGCCGCATCACCTAACACACACCACATGATAACTAACATTCAATCAAAAGTTAGTGCGAGCTTACGTGGCATGTGTGCATTTTCACCGGCATGGCTTTTCTGCTTTGTAGAAGAAGATACATTGTTTTTCATACTTTGTAGATTTCCTTAACCATTTTAGATTCCACAATGTTCAAGCTCAATCACATCCACGGTTCTGTTCGTTTGAGTGTTATTTGCTAACGTGGGTATATTATTTAACATTTACAAGGTGGTGTTAATTTGCTGTAAAGTTGAGAGATGTAAAGAACACCATTGGCTGTAGTGCTTCATCACCTGCAGAGGGCAACAGATCTCTTCCCAGTCCCTACTAGCACAGACAACGCTAGTAGTTTGGTGGTCTAATTCGCCATCATACAGTCTGTGTAACTCAAACACTACTTCAGACAGGGCAATCTTTTCACATTTTGGACCTTGAAGATCCTATATAGATTATTGTAGTATACATATATATAATATATACATATCTTTGTCAACATACCCTAGAGAAGAAAATGAATCCATAGAAACCTCCCTCTGCTTTGAAGCTTTTGCAATAGAAACAGACCATAAACAATTTTTACAAATAGGATTTTATTGTCTCTGCTCATACATACACCTTAGACCTTTGCTGTATTGAGAGTCCCATCGATTTAGGCCATTGTGTCCTTCAGGCTTTGAGCCTTAAGTCATTAACAAACCTTTAGTGCATGTTAACTTTGTGAAAGCATTCACCTTCATATTTATCATTTTCACCATTTTCTGTGAGTAAAAGAAGTAGCCAGAGGTTTATATTTTCCAGCTGAATGGGTATAAAGGTGTCAAAGCCTGGGTCTACAGTAGCGTTTTACATTGATGTGAAAAGGTGACGTAGTTCGTGGAGCGCTGAATTATTCTATGCATTTGAACACAATGGGTGATCTGACCATTCTTTCATAGCGCAGATCTTCCTTATCAACATGACTCTCCCTTCGTTGGTTTTCAAACAGTAACACATGGGGTTTAAATGCCAGAGTAGTTCCATGCGACCCCAAGGTTCAACTGCGGTCTCATCTGAAATCTCCTGACCTCTCGCATATGCGAATTGGCGTCCTGTTTACACCAAACTGCTCAGTGTGATCTCAAGTATTGGATGTTGATGAATGTGTGCCTGTCGATTTGCCAGCGACGTGTTCGTGAGTCAGATGTGATCGAATGAGTGAATGAACTGTTGTGGGAGTGTTGGTGTTTGTCTCAGTCGTGGAAAACAGCTCTCTCCTCATCTGTGACCCCCCCCCCACAGAGGCCAGTAACAGCAGCCACGAGTCCAGGGTGGGTCTGGCAAAGGAGAGGGAGAGGAGGGCAGTGGTCCCTCTGGTAGTGGTCTCCACCCTCACCTTCGTGGGACTCGTCATTCTGTTGGGCATCCTCATCTACTGGAGGTAAGACCAGGAGTAGGAGAAGGATGATATCCATAATGATGGGATCCAGAATGATTAGGACGACTATTGAGAAAACACTGACCCCACACCTCGTTTGTATTTTCCGACTGTGTAGAACCGCAGTGGGACTGATTCCTTTATGTTGTTATTCATGTGACACCACCTAGAGGGTCTGGTCGGTGCCCAGACACAGGTCACTGCGGCAGACATCAGGGGGCAAGGGAGGAGCGAAGCATGGGGGTGACGGAAGGGGGTTGGATGGTTAAGAACCTTACATTTGTCTTTCTCATTGGGAGGCCTAATCTCCTCTGACACGGTCCCAATCTCCTCTACGGCCTGGCATTTTCACGTTGTGTGTTTGGATAGATTGAGGCGTTAGACGTCATTTGTTTGGGTAGATTGAGGTGTTTTGACACGAGTTGGGTAAATCGCAGGTGTAGACCTTTGCCTGTACTTTGAGATTATGAACGCATACTAGTTCCGAGTTTGCCGGCAAACTGACTGGTCGCACAGTGAAATTACCAACTTCAATAAGTGCTATTCGATAAATCAGACTCGCTGAAATGTAAACAGTCCCTAGACTACCTGGTCCACTGGGCTGGAGATGTGACATATTGTTCATGTTCTCTGCCCTGTTTTTGTATTTCTGTTATGTTAAGCCTGCGGTAATCTTGGTGCTGCCGAGGGATTAAAATGGATAGACGTACCCCACTCAGTTTTGGGCTTGGGGCTATAGAGGTGCAGTAGTGGCGAGGGCGAAGGCCATGTGCCTCATTATGTCCAACATGAAGGCATCCTGTCAGCGCCGTGTAACACGAGTGGCGCAAGTCTGAATTGCCGTAATCCCCTTGGTGGCGTGTCCTTGTACCTCCCCGGTGACATGGTGCTCATTTGGCCACCCCATGACTGTGGTGCAACTGGAGTTAGCAAAGTGAACACGTCGTTTAGAAACGCACACATGTTATCTATTTGGGACATCTCTTTGCCGGTTTTGTCATCCAGAGTAATCCGCGAAGAGATGTCCATTTTTAGGTAGCTGAACACAGGTTCATCAGAAAGACATGTCCGGGTGATCCTGTTAAAAACCTGTCGGGGATTAGGAGGAACATCTTTTTTTCCATGTTGTCGATGGATTACCATGTGTTCTCTAACATCTGTGGTTGACTTTGTATCTTCAAAAACACCACAACAAAAGCAGTTTAGGCCTTTCTTGTCTCTCTTTTTTATATATATCTATAGTTGTTGTTTGTTTATTAGATTTTGCACAATCAGAACACCAATAGTGTTGTTTTTGTCAATTTCTAATATGCATTTTCCCCCAAATGAGAACAACACATACAGATACCATATTTTGATTAAAAGTAATGGGGAAATAAAAGCACTACATTTTTACAAATACTATACTAGCAATGGCAATAGGCCAACAGAAGAAACTGGCAAAACCTTCATTTTTTAGTTTAATTTTGTTTTAACCTGGTTTAACTTGTATTTGTTTCAATAGAAGGTGTTTCCAGACTGCCCATTTCTACATAGAAGACAACTTGTCCCCAAGGGTCATATCGGTTTCACCAACACATATGACAGCTACAGGTATCCATCCTTTGAGACAAACACACACAAACAAAACTTTGTTATATTTATAGAATGAGGGCAGGCTTTGGTACTGGATACTGTGACTCTAAGATAAATTTGGCAAACACAAGTCAGATGTTCTTTTGCCAAATCTCTGCAATACTTTCTCCATCTTGTTTGTTGAATGATTTAAATGGTGAGCCAACATTAATGGACCTCATTTACCACCAAAACACATAGCAAAATGTTGGTAACATTAACTTGAGCTAAAAATCGCAATACATATAGAATCACAATACATACCGTGCCAACACATTATTGTGATATGTTATTGTGAGGTCCTTGGCAATTCTCAGCCCTAGAATCAAGTAGAACTTGAGGATATGACACATTCAGAGTAGAAGTACAATTTGGCATGAGGTAAGTGTTAACAAGCACAGATCCATGCGGACAGATGTCCCTTCCATCTGTCTGTCCTTGCATCTTTATCAAACCTTCCACTAACACTACCTCCCTCAACATCTGCTTTTGCCAGAGGAAGAAGTTCCAAACTTTTCTTCCGATGAAGGACTTCTGTTGATGATATCATAAACTTTGCTGTCTGCCTTTAGATGAACGTGAAGCCCTACCAGTGAAGCAGTTTGTCGAACATGTGACGAAGCTCCACGAAACCAATGCATTCTCCAGAGAGTTTGAGGTGCGCTGTCACATTCCTAACCCTTTCCTTCGTTAGTTAACTCACGAGACTGTTTGTGACAAAAACAAATAGTATGACTTTGTAACATGTTGTAATCATACAGCTGTCCGTATTTCATTGAGCTTTTATGTATGAGTCTATCTCGTGAAATTGTTGTTTGCGATGTTGTGGCTGTCCTTATTTTAAAGTCCGCATGCAGACTTGTAGGGTGCTTTGGACTGTAACGGTTAATTGAACTCTTTCTCTCGGTCTCATGTTACATGCTACTGTATGTTCCAGCCCCAGATTCATCTGACATGTCTATAACCTTACCACCAAGACTTACAAATATCATATTCTTCACTGTATGCAGTTATTTGGACACTTATCTGGACCAATATTAAGCCTGGTCAACCAAATATTTACCATTTGCTTACCAAACGTCAAGCTTGGTATGTTATCAATGCCTGTACGTAACATGTAATATTTTGGCAATAACACAAACATAAGTTTGTAAGTCAACGCTAAGGACATTAGCATGGTACATGGACTGAATTTATAAGCCGCTTTAGAAGCCCTGTTAATCGCATGAAGAGTGCCTTTGAGTTGAGATTTGCCCATAAACCGTTTTACTTATTTGTTTGCACTTTTTTGCTCACCGTGTGTCATGAAATTTCATCGCTGTGCTTTTTGCATTCTCACTCCCCCCCATTAGATATTGAAAGAGTGCTACGAGGTGAGTTCTATCTCCCTTTTTGATGTCATAATTTTTTGTTGTTGTCTTGATCCTTGTTACATTTCCAGCTGCCCACGTTGACGTCTTTTTTTTGCATTGTGAATCACTTTGGTTTGGCTGCGTATGGGAGGCGACTTTAGGTGCGGACTGAGAAAGGTCTTGTGGGTTTTACAGGAGGTGCAGGCGTGCACGGTTGACCTGGGTATTACGACAGACAGCTCAAACCATCCAGACAACAAGAACAAGAACCGCTACATCAATATCCTGGCTTGTAGGTCAAAAACACAACTTTAAACACACAGCTGGGTCTGTCACATTGTTTTTTAGCTTGCAATACATAGCACAGTATTTGTAGAATGTAGTCGATAGCCTTTTTTGCACTTTACCAAGGTTGTCAGTATCTGTGGAGCTGACCGTATGTTCTTGAATCCCATCATATATTTTTCTTTCTTTAAGATGATCACAGTCGAGTACGACTCTCAATCCAGGATGACAAGTGTGGAAAGAGCGGGGATTACATTAATGCGAACTATGTTGACGTAAGCAATTCTGTCATTGCCAAACAAAGTCAGATGTTAGCACTGTAGCTAATCTGTCATTCACCATGTCTCTTCCCCTTCCTACCTTCCATGAACAGGGTTTCAACAAGTCCAAGGCCTATATAGCAGCCCAGGGCCCTCTGAAATCCAGCACAGAGGACTTCTGGAGGATGGTGTGGGAGCAGAACGTGGGTGTAATCATCATGATCACTAATCTGGTAGAGAAAGGACGGGTGAGGGACTGCGGCCATTACAGTTGCCTACGCACACGCTTAATGATAACTGGTTTGAATGGTATTTTGATGGTGCATGTAAATGTGACTAGTTCTAGTTTATTTACGCTGATCCTGAAATGTTACTGCTGCATCTCTCAGAGGAAGTGTGACCAGTACTGGCCCGTGGAGAACCAGGAAGAGTATGGCGGTTTCCTGGTGACCGTGAAGAGCAGGAAGGTTCTGGCCCACTACACCCAGAGAACCTTTACTCTCAGGAACATGAAGGTCAAAAAGGTCAGAGGTCAAATTATTTAGCAGCACAGCCAATCCCATCTCTTCCTCAGTCACAATTCCTAATTAATTTCACCTCTGCGTCCTTGCATATTTTCTACCATAGTTGCATATCCCATCCAAACCATTCCGTGCTCCTTCATTGTATTTTTTATGGAACAATAACAGAATTTTTTTTGTCTTCACAACTTCCTGTTTCCTCCTGCCAACTCCAGGGTTCCCTGAAGGGGCGCATTAACGAGCGCACTGTGACCCAGTACCACTACACCCAGTGGCCAGACATGGGCGTGCCCGAGTACACCCTCCCTGTGCTCACCTTTGTCCAGAAATCCTCCAAAGCCAAGACAGATGAAATGGGACCTGTCGTTGTCCACTGCAGGTAACACGCCATACTTATGTTGAATGTATACAATAGGTCAAACTGACATTACATGCGAATGCAGACAACAATAACTGGCTCATCCTCTATGTAGAAAGTACATTTAAATTAAGTACATTGATCCTGAATACGTGATCCCTTCACTACCACTTTCCCTTAGTCCAAATGGAAAGGTCAGCATGGGAAATGATTAGCAAAAAGTGTAATCAAAACACCATGATGTGCATTCAGAGGACCTTCCTTTGTCCAGCTATACTCATTTGAAACAACAGGCTCTTGAATACAACTTCATTTTATACCTGTTTTTGGGTGATTCCAGTGCGGGCGTGGGTCGAACTGGCACCTACATAGTGTTGGATAGCATGCTGAAGCAGATCAAAGAAGAGGGCACAGTCAACATCATGGGCTTCCTCAAACACATCCGCACGCAGAGGAACTACCTGGTTCAGACAGAGGTGAGACATCAGCCAGGTGGACGAGGTTTGCACTTTCCCATTGGATCATTCAGATGCCGGCAAGAAAACATTGGATCCACTACAGTTAGATCAGTTATCCTTTTGCCCGACATGAACACTGTGTGTATGTGTGTAAAGTTTACGTCGTGTGTTCCTTTCCCTGACATTCAGGAGCAGTATGTGTTTATCCACGACGTCCTAGTGGAGGCCATATTGAGTAAGGAGACAGAGGTGCCCTCCAGCAACATCCACAGCTACGTAAACGACCTCCTGACACCCAGGCCCTCCAGCAGGACGCAGCTGGAGGAACAGTTTAAGGTAGACACACTTATAACAGCTCATAACAAGTCATTGTGCAAGTATTTACTGCAGCATTCAGAACAGGTAAACGTTCTGTTTGAACACCAGTAGAGGACTCCTAGGGTGGTGCAGTGATCTAACTCACTGATTCTAAAGATGCATCATTGCAGGCTGAAGTTGAAATTCTGGTTGTGCCATTCCAATTTCTCTGGCTGAGAGCATGCTCTAGCATCTCCTTTTGCTGGGTTGGGCGCATACAAGCTTTGTTGTGGTTATTGGCTGAAGAATGCATGCACTCTCCTCCATGGAAATACATACTGGCTGAGCTGGCAGTGTAATTAGAAGCAGGATGGGTTTAGCGAGGTGTGGGATTAGATGACACGTCGACTCTCCTGAATCACCTGGAGAGGGTATAATTGTGAAGTACATTTTTTTTATTTTACTCCAGTATCAGGCCAGAGATTAAAGTATGTAAATCTATAGATTATGTTCAGACAGTTTTCACCTCCTTTTTCTTTGTTTGTACTCGGAAAAGAGCAGGTACAACCTCTGTGGAATACATTCTAACCCCAACCGTCAATCTGTCTATTGTTTCCAATTAATTTACAGCTGATATCCCAGTCTAATGCCAGAACATGTGACCACACGGCAGCCCAGAAGGAGTGCAACAGAGACAAGAACAGAAACTCGTCGTTAGTACCTGGTGAGTTCTAGACCAGTTTGTTTCTACATGAATGAGTACAGCACTGAAACTGCCTCTCCTCTTCACCTTATAACAGAACCCACCTGTACCGTAGATACCTTACCTAAGTAGAGAGTTACTGTGATCAGAGTAGCCCGATTAACCCCCCCCCCGCAGAATTGTATTTTGACCAATCACATAGGTCCTTTTTCAGAGATTACTATTGTTTTTACTTTTCTGGTTTGATTTTTGAAGCCTCCAGCCAAAGCAGTCACTAGTGTAACGGGGAGAGACACAGGGAACATACACAATACCAGTGTTCTGGGCCCTGTAGGGCATTTTATTAACAAAAATGTCAGAGGGAAGATTACAAATAAACTAAAACCACAAACCATTGGGCATGGTACAGCATCACACTCTTCCCTTCCAGTGGCGTTTCTATAACATTTTACATGGGGTGGCAGAAGGGTGGCAAGTTGAAATTCAAAGGTGGCATATCATTCTATCGTTGGTTATGTCTACTTTATTTATACAAATCCAGCTAAAGAAAATGAACAGTGTAATGTCTTGCTAATAAATATCATACATGTTCTACACCAGGGGTATTCAAATCTTACCCTACGAGGGTCAGATTTTCTGTTCTTCCTCATCATTAATTGGACCCACCTGGTGTCTTAAGTCTGAATAAGTCCCTGACTAGAGGGTTGCAATGAAAAATGGAGTGGAACTGGGTTCGAGGGTCAGATTTGAATACCCCTTTTCTACACTTTGATGTTTATGTGTTCAAAGTTTGGTACGAGTCTTTCGAGTGTGCAAAATCTCTGAGTGTTGGCAGTTCCCTAAGTATTATATATGCAACTTACAAATTGAGGGAAAAGATGCAGTATTTTACTTGGACACATTGTTTATATTATTCTGTGCAGAAGCATAAATCAA
This sequence comes from Esox masquinongy, assembly GCA_016801175.1. Classification (NCBI taxonomy): domain Eukaryota; kingdom Metazoa; phylum Chordata; class Actinopteri; order Esociformes; family Esocidae; genus Esox; species Esox masquinongy. The sequence continues at coordinate 12,667 of JACXGI010002204.1, forward strand.
TTCATCCTGAAAATGAATGCCTTATATTGCTTGAAATAATACACAAACACTAAATATAGGCTACTGAGGTTATAGAGTAGCAATTTAATATACTAACTAATTTAAATTACAACTGTTAATCACATATCACATTTTGTTGAGGTTATATAGATGTCCAGAGTTGTCTAATTTAGAATTATTGTAGATAAACCATAACTTCCTTCGCAGATGAAATTAACCATTTAATTATCCAAAGCAAGCTACCACATTGTTCAATGCCCCTTTGCTAGCTATCAGGACAGGCATTACATGACAATGATGGCAAGCTACTTCATCTGCAAATTTGTTAGCTCGCTAACTTTACCAATAATATTGACGATTGCATTACATTAGCTAGTAGACGATATCAGACATATGTAAACTATAATAAATGGCTGCTGCTAATACTTTATGGTACAATTTGCCATCTAAGGGTACCTTTTGTATAGCTCGTTATCAACGTGGTGCTGCTTAACAGTTATGCTTCCTCCACTGTCGGTCCGCTCCCATGGTGGGACGCACACTGGGCGCGAACCCGTGGCCTTCTGCTTCGCAACACACGTTCCAACCTTTTGAGCTATACAAAAGGTACAATTGTTTGACAAATCGGCAAAATTTAAAGCTAACATTCTATTCATACAGTATTCCATATAAGGTAAAGATTCCAAGTGACATCACATACTGTTGTTGAGGCTAGGACCACTATGTCCATTGCTTAACAGGCTGAAACTACATACATTTTTAATGATAAATCTGTAAACATGTTAACATTCTTAGACAAGAAAAGGCATTGTTTTGACATTTTACAACTAGTTAGTGAACTTCACCAATAATATTGACGATTGCATTACATTAGCTAGTAGACGATATCAGACATATTTTAACTATAATAAATGGCTGCTGCTAATGCAAGAGTAATTTACAAGATTACATTTTGTATCGTATATTTAGTAAAAATGTGCAGCAGTACCTTATTCCATTACTGCTAGGCTAGTCTAGTGCGATCCTGACTGCTCAGTTGCTAAGAGTATCTTAACATGGACTGACGTTGGGTGTTTTCACAGGAAGGGGGGGGGGGGTCAGCATGGTAACAGGTGCAGGTGGACTCCGGGACTCAACCCTTTTACGGGAAGGGTGACTCAAAGATATTGGAACGGTTTACCATAGAGATTAACAAGGAAAGTAGAAAAAATATAATACTGTTCAATAAAATTAAGATTACATTATAGCAGCCACTCCTGGCAACTGGGGTGGCGAATGGGGTGACAATCCTTTGCTACTCAAAGGATGAAGGGAAGATCTTTTGGAGATCTTTTTTCTTCCCCCTGATTCCCGGGCAGGTATGTCTCATCAAGGGGTGGAAGCCAAGGTGCGTTCAAAGGCTCTGTTTTGTAGCCCTGCGTTTTATGGATATTTTCCAATGAACATTTTGCAAAAATACCCCTAGACTTTAACAGTTCTTAAAAGTTGAAAGAATAACATGAGGCACAAATTTACTGTTCGTTTTGCGGCAAATGCCTCTAACGAACTCATGTTATGTCAGGATGTTAATGGTTAATTGTAGGGCTGCACCGATTCGATACTGGCATCGGACATTTTCCCGATAGCCTAATTGCCAAAAATATGGGATCGGCTATAAGCGACTGCCAGTCTATGCAATGAGCCGATAACACGAAACAGACAGTAATAACAATGCCAGTTGTTGATGGGCAGATCGGAAACATGCGGGCTATGCCTACTGAACTCAATAACCACAATTATGTCTGCAGTCTGGAATTACCTCACAATTGAAACAGCCACTAGTAAAACTAGTAGTTGCACATTTTACCAAGCAAGTGTTTCAAGGGGTGAAAGTAGAGGCTTAGGCTTGCTAGCTATCGCTAGCTAAATTGGCTAACGTTGGCAGATGCTAGCTAACGCCAGCTAGTTAATACTAGGCTTATTAAAAATACATAACTTTTAACTGCGTGATTTCTAATCTCCAAATCCTTTCAGATTCATTGGTAAATATACAGCCTACCTGTTAGGTGTTGTACAGCCTTTCCTTCTAGTTTCATTTTCAATCGATTAGCCAGATAGAATACAGTGTAACTCCTAATTCTAGTGCCACTTGATCAAGTTGTGATTGCAGGACAAGCCAAACGAGCGAATTCACATGGAATATTATGATTTTAACCAAATTAACTGCAGTGACTTATTTGTCCAGTACAAATCCACTTCCCCATTCTACATTGCTATAGAATTTCCACAAATGCCTTTCTCTATCTCGTTGTGTATTTTAACATATTTTAATAATATTGGATGTTGTTAAAATTATGTAAGTTCCATAATCTTAAATATTGAGAAAGTTGTTAATAAAACGATTGACATACAGTGGATATAAAGTCTACACACCCCTGTTAAAATGCCAGGTTCTTGTGATGTAAAAGAATGAGACAAAGATAAATCATGTCAGAACTTTTTCCACCTTTAATGTGACCTATATCGTGAACAATTCAATTGAAAAACAAACCGAAATCTTTGAGGGGAAAAAATAAAAAACTCACAATAACCTGGTTGCATAATTGTGCACACCCTTAAACTAATACTTTGTTGAAGCACCTTTTGATTTTATTACTTTTTTTTGGTAGCAGTCTATTAGCATGGCACATCTTGACGTGGCAATATTTGCCCACTCTTCTTTGCAAAAGCGCTCCAAATCTGTCAGATTGTGAGGACATCTCCTGTGCACAGCCCTCTTCAGATCACCCCACATATGTTCAATTGGATTCAGGTCTGGGCTCTGGCTGGGCCATTCTAAAACGTTAATCTTCTTCTGGTGAAGCAATGCTTTTGTGGATTTGGATGTGTGCTTTGGGTCGTTGTCGTGCTGAAAGGTGAAGTTCCTCTTCATCTTCAGCTTTCTAACGGACACCTGAAGGTTTTGTGCTAAAATTGCCTGGTATTTGGAACTGTTCATAATTCCCTTCACCCTGACTAAGGCCCCAGTTCCAGCTGAAGAAAAACAGCCCCAAAGCATGATGCTGCCACCACCATGCTTCACTGTGGGTATGGTGTTCTTTGCATGATGTGCAGTGTTGTTTTTTGGAATTATGGCCAAAAAGTTCAACCTTGGTTTCATCAGACCGTAACACATTTTCCCACATGCTTTTGGGGGACTTGATGTTTGTTTTTGCAAACTTCAGCCAGGCTTGGATGTTTTTCTTTGTAAGAAAAGGCTTCCGTCTTGCCACCCTACCCCATAGCCCATTCATATGAAGAATACGGGAGATTGTTGTCACATGTAGCACACAGCCAGTACTTGCCAGAAATTCCTGCAGTTCTTTAATGTTGCTGTAGGCCTCTTGGAAGCCTCCAAGAGGAAGTTTCTTCTCATCTTTTCATAAATTTTGGAGGGACGTCCAGTTCTTGGTAATGTCTCAGTTGTGGCATATTTTCTCCACTTGATGATGACTGTCT
>JACXGI010002204.1:16243-77159 GCA_016801175.1 Esox masquinongy
TCCATGGTATATCTAATGCTTTGGAAATTCTTTTGTACCCTTCTCCTGACTGATATCTTTCAACAATGAGATCCCTCTGATGCTTTGGAAGCTCTCTGCGGACCATGGCTTTTGCTCTGAGATGCAACTAAGAAAATGTCAGGAAAATCCTACTAGAACAGCTGAACTTTATTTGTGATTAATCAGAGTCACTTTAAGTGATGGCAGGTGTGTAATGACTTCTATTTAACATGAGTTTGAATATGATTGGTTAATTCTGAACACAGCCACATCCCCAGTTATACGAGGGTGTGCACACCTGCAACCAGGTTATTGTAAGGTTTTAATTTTTCCCCCTCGAAGATTTCAGTTTGTTTTTCAATTGAATTGTTCACATTATAGGTCACATTAGAAGTGGAAAAAGTTCTGACATGATTTATCTTTGTCTCATTCTTTTACATCACAAAAACCTGGCATTTTCACAAGGGTGTGTAGACGTTTTATATCCACTGTAGGTATGACATACAATTCAGTCATGTTAAATCATTTTGGCCATCATTTGGCAAGCACCTGAACAAATAAAAATGTCAGTATCAGATTGGTACTCGGTATCCACAGATACTCAAAGAGCAGTACTGAGTATCGGTTACAACAATGGAAAAAGTGGTATTGGTGCATCCCTAGTTAATTGATATTGTTGCAGTTAAGTGAACTATTATTATTGTTAATAATATTCTACAACGTTACATTCTGTGGTAGAAAGTCTAACAATATTTATTTCCAGTTGAAAAGTCACGGGTGTGTCTGTCCACGGCGGCGGGAGAAATGACATCAGACTACATTAATGCATCATACATTACAGTAAGTAACCAACCAGACCATATAAAATAGTGACAGACAGACAGACATCATACATCACAGTAAGAACCCAACCAGACCAGATAGAACAGTGAGAGACACAGACAGACAGGTAAAGGACATTAACACTGTTCCATCACCGGTTGTGTTCGGCAGGGGTACCGGCAGAACAATGAGTTCATTGTGTCCCAGAACCCCTTGGTCAGCACAGTGAAAGACTTCTGGAGGATGATCTGGGATCACAACGCTCAGGTCATTGTCACACTACCGGGAACGCTGGGAACTCCAGGAACCCCAAGCCTGGTGTGTAAACTGTCCTGTATTTACTGTACACCCTTTCAACACTGCACATTTCAGAGTCAACCGATACTTCACTGCCTCCAAAAGATTCCTTCTGGCTGATGAACGGCAGCAAATTTGCAGCAGAATCCGTTGGCGGAGTGAAAGTAGTAGTCCTGAAACCACATCTTCCCTGTGTTCTCAGGCAGAGGCGGAAGAGCCGTTTGTCTACTGGCCCCTTAAGGAGCAGCCAATCAGCTGTGAGGCGTTCACGGTGACCCTGCAGAGCGAGAACCACGTGTGTCTGGCCAACGAGGACATGCTGGTAGTACAGGACTATGTCCTGGAGGCTACACAGGTGAGATCAGCTGAAGGAGATAATCTCACTGGTGTGATGAGCCACTTAAAACACACTACAGTACATGAATTACAGGAAAGACATATTCTGCCACACACTGAGATTAGCCAAAAAGGATCTGCCTTATAGGAATGCCCAGTAGCTATTGACCAGTTGCAAGTGCAGATGTGATCACTGTGTGCTCAAACAACAGTTACACCACTGTTTATTGCTTTACAGAAGGAATAATAGCAACAAGGAAAGTATTCTATGTTGGAATTGTTCTGCTCATTTCATCTCATGGTGAAATCAAATGGCCAGTGAAAAGAGTAGAAATTGGATTCAATACACATTACCCACGCCTCAGGAGAGCACAGCTGTTGTTTTTCACACAGTTTGTATTTGACCATCTGCCCCACCAATCACTGGACCACTTTCAGCACACATGCACAGGAACACACACACATACAGACACACCACTGTTTCTCAAAAGCTCTGTTTATACCTGGTTCTACCATGTGTATTTCATCCTCTGTATTGTTCTGATCTTGTCTGTTTACCCTCATCAAATCTGATCACCCTTTTTCCACATCTGCCTGAAAATGTGAGCACGATCAGAATGTGGACAAGACGGTACAAAGTACAAATGTGATAACCAGGTACAAGGAGGGCCTCTGTGTCTCTCCATGTCTGATTGTCCTCCTTTGGTCCAGGATGACTACGTTCTGGAGGTGAGGCACTACCGGGCGCCGCGCTGGCCCAACCCAGACAGCCCCATCAGCAGCACTTTTGAGCTGCTCACCCTGTTGAAGGAGGAGAGCTCCTCCAAAGAGGGCCCCATGGTGGTCCACGACCAGTAAGACCTCACTCTATTCATGTACTGATTGTCCATTTATCTGTGAAATAAGGTCATGTCAGCTCCTAGAACAAATGGAAAAGTCTCAAATTCCCAACCACCTGGCACTCAAGACATCTTATCTAACCTGAGCCATCTCAAATCACCTTTTTTCCCATCTCTTCTGTTTTGGTTAACACATTCAAGTTGATACACTCCTAGACCTTTTATGCTCCCCGAGAGGATAACATGTCCACATTTCCATGAATTTGTTGGATCGGAAACGCTGCACTGATTCAGGCCTATTTAGACAACCTGGAGTTCAATCCTCTGTCAACCACACCTACATATTACCGCCACTTCACGGCGTGTATCTGACTTTGCAGGGTTGGTGGCGTTACTGCCGGAACCTTCTGCTCCCTGACAACTCTAGTGCACCAACTAGAGGCGGAGGGCTCTGTGGATGTGTACCAGGTGGCCAAGATGACAAACCTTATGCGGCCAGGAATCTTCACTGATATTGTAAGTCAGTCGATAGCACCAACCATACATGACTGCTGCACAGTGGCTATTTTGTGTCAAAGAATTATCCCTTCAACAGTCTAGTTTCTCTATTTCTCTCTAAATCAGGAGCAGTATCAGTTTCTGTACAAAGCCATGCTGAGCTTAGTGGGCACACGGGAGGACGAGAAGATACTGCAGTCCTCAGACAACGGAACGGTCCCAGGTGACCAAGCCAGCACGGCCGAGCTCTACGAGTCCCTGGTGTAACATGGCAACGGGGGTTCTAACTTGACAAGAATGGACTCTCAACTGTTTCGCACTCCTTCGTTTTTCAGTTTTGCTTTTTTACCCTTTTTTTGACTCTTCAGTTCTCTGTCTTTAAACTGCAGTTTTCTGACCGCTGCAGATGATACTGTATGAACTTGTAATGTGTGCCTTTGTATATTCATCTTCTACTTCTAACAGCTTTCATGCAATTGTAGTCTAACTTTCAGATATTTTGTCAACACTGCCATTATTTGCTTAACTAACTGTTTTCCTAAACTTTCGTATTTATTGGGAGTAAAGCAAAAAAGGGGAAGAGGGATTTGTTAAACATTACTTTAAACCACATTTTGCTACCAAATGTTTTGTTGAGTCAAAGCATTCTTCTGCTGATTTTTTTAGCTTAGACAATGTAAATACTATTTTGTTCGTAGCAACGGTGACCTTTTGAAGTCTAAAATGCATAATGCCATGGAATAATAAATCTAATATGTAAATAATATTATAGCTACCAAGTAAATGGACCAAATTTCTATTTATACTGCTAGATTTTTATATTTTACTACAGTTTTTTAGCTTTTTTTTGTAACTTTTTAATGTATGTCTGCATTGTAATAATAACTTAGTCAAAGCATTTTTTTAATGTTTTAATATTACCGTATTCCGTATTTTGTAACAGACTATGAAGCATGGGGTACTGAAACTTACTAGCTTTACATGAAGCATTGCTGAATGATTAGACATAGGATTAAACAAGAAATCCAAGGAAGGAGTTTTTGCAGTGGTCTGTCCATGTATTTTACTAAAATGATCAATCTAAATCTATTGGGTGCATCGTATATTAAAGGTCTAGTGCAGTAAAAAATATTTTCTATATATCTGATAGTTCCCAAATACATGGTCAAAATGAAATCAAAAATGTTATTTTTTTTGCTTTTTGGGGTAAAAGTTGAAAAAAAACAGGTATTTTCTACCTGTAGTAGACCAATGAGTAAGTTGGGCTTGGCTGGAGATTTCACTGGAGTAATAGGCTTAAATGTCCAAATTATGCCAAGCCAGGACACCTGGGGATGCAAGAACTCCCCCAGTTGTGCTCAAATGCCTTGTCGAGTGTTCAGGACACAATATGGCCACTCATTTATTCCATAGACATTTGGACAACATTGCCGATTATCATGCAGACAAATGTTCAGTAGTGTTCAAAACCAACACTAAAATTCAATTTAAAAAAATGCCTTTTTAAAATGTTTTTTTTAATAATTACCTTATTTAGGGGATTACAAAAAAATCATAAATATTTTCTCCATATAACTAATGTCTTTTAAATACCTGCTCATCTTGTGAATGAATGGTTTAAGAAACTCGCATTTACAAGACTACATTTTAAACAATGACACCTGTTTCCCCTCCTCCCCTTCCTTCATTGAACTAGATGAGAATAGTATAAGCTTGTCCACATGAAAAATTAGTGGCTTTAGGGTGTTGGGGATAATACACGTCAGAGCCAAATGATAGACGGACTGGCAACCAAGTTTCAATGGGGAATATCTCAGGCACTCTTTTGTAGAAGAAACATATTTCAAAGTTAAAATATTCCCTGCATATGTGTTCTGGTCATTTATGCTTGTATGACAGTAATAGTTTTACACATGGTCCCTCTAAAGATTTCATCCGGGTAAGGGGTGGGCACCATCCTACACTATCAGGTATATGTGCATAAATATTTTGTATCCTCACACCCACGTTCAGACTGAGCATTTCAAGGGCTGATGAACAGTGATTTATTTCTTAAAGTGATTATTAAAATTAAGTTACAGAAACTACATGGAACAGTTTATACACATTATCCATAATGTTTGTAATTTCAGATTGACCTGGATGCTAGCGCTATTTAGCCTGAGGCGTGGCATCATGCCCTCAGGTCAGGTGCATTGTGAATATAGTGTTATTATTGCCTCTTAACACAGTCCATCTGACCCCATCATATTAGATTAGTCAGCATGTTGGAAATAACGCATTATCATTTCCTGGTAAGGCAGCTAGGCTAAGCCTTAATCAACCAGGGTTTTGAGCTGTCCTCAAAAATAATGTAAATATATAATCCCTCAAGGGAAATGCATTACAATAGAAGCAAATACATTAATGAGTAAAAATGTGTTGGACTTCATATGTAAAGGCTATTGAACTTTTCTTGAATAAATAAAAATAAATCCCCACTAAAATGTAAACTGGCCTTTCAACTAGATAGTTTTTATGGTCCCCCAAAATGAAGTCTGGAAGGGTTCTGTAGATCGTCCTCCATACGTTTGTCACACTCAATATGTCAGACACCGCTGGCACCATAAAACTGAATTTCGGTGCGACTTGGATATTTCTTAACATAGCGATCTGGCATTTACCAATTACTGTTGAGCTGCCAGATATATCAAGCATTTAACAATGCTAACTTTGCACTGTCAGTCCCTTCACCCTATTGACCTGAAGTCATACAATTTTGTAAAAAGATCTGCCTCCCCACAAAGAACAAATTTGCCTCAGTAAGATCTGACATTATTATGTTAGAAATATTTAAAATGCTACTCCTCTGGTACCACATCTGCAGAAAACATAAATTCACCACATGGTGGCCGTAGAATTTGTTCATTTAATTCAATGTGAACAAATTGGCACACATACTAAGAATATGAGTATCGCTAACGGAAACTTAGATGCCTCTGTTCAAGAAATATGGCATTTAAGAAATTACCCTGATTGGCCCAATAGGGTGGTGTATCATTCGTGAAGGAAGAAATTTACCGTTGCCTAGGTGTTTATTGATTTCTTGAAAGTATTCACCATCTGTCTAGTTGCTGTGCAAGTCATAAAAGAAAGTGGTTGTTAAAAAGACTTCAATAACTGCCACATGAACTTCCTCATGGTCTAGCTCAATCATGAGCCCACCCACACAAATCCCCTCCCTCCTTCCCCCAAATATGATTGGGGGGGCTTTGTAGGAGTAATCGAAGATTTGCTATGATAGATTGACCTTTCGGCAAGCCCATGATAAGACATGGTTAAGAAACAATATGTGAGCAGAAACAGTGTCTTGAAGAAACGGGAGCAACGCAGACACTGGATTATGGATTCACAGAGACTGAGATGCGACTCTATGGAGTTATGGTATAATCCTTTTGGAGAATTTGATATTTCAATTGATTTTCATGTTCTAATCCCGTCTAAGACTCCAAAAGAAATGAGCCTTTTAGGGGAAAATAGGTCAAGTGTCCAGACACCGTCTTGACCAGCGGCTGTATCCATACCTTAATTTGCATTTTTGACTTCTAATAATTACATGCCCAATTATCCCTGGCTTGGTGGCCTAGTTTGCATGGCCCAAATTAAGTAGAAGGAAAAGCTGATTGTTTTTTCAAAGAAACTGTAGGAAGATAACTCAATGAAAAACAATGCATTATTTCAAACACTGTATATGTATATATATATATTTCATTACATTTAAATATTTGATGGTAGCTGATTTCTGAGACGTCTGGGTAATGAAATCAAAAGCATAGCTAATTGGTAATTTGTGCTTTGCTGGAACCATAGCTCATGTCCAGTTAAATTAATGCCATCTATTTAGATAATGACCTAACAATTTTGTTACGGTGAGCAATTTAGGTACATAATCTTGGGAAAGTATTCAGACCCCTTCACCTTTAATACACATTTAATACACAATTGAATGTATTTTTTGCCGCCAATCTACACAAAATATCCTATAATGATAAATCAAAAAGATTTATTGAGAAAAATAATTTATTGAGAAATGTTTTAAAGAAAATCGTTAAAGTATTGACGAGTTCCCAAGTGCAAAGTGGGCTCTTGGGAACACCCTTCAAGACCCTTCCTGCAGCTGGCCGAACTGCAAAATTAAGGAACTGAGCAAGAATGGCCTTGGTCAGGGAGATGACCAAGAAGCCAATTGGCCACTAACAGAGCATCAGAGTTTCTCTGCAGAGACAGTATAACCTACCAGAAAGACAACCATCTCTGCAGCACTCCATCAATTAGGCCTTTGTGGTAGAGTGGCTAGACGGAACCCACTCCTTAGTAAAAGGCACATGACATTTTGCCTGCAGGACTTTGAGAGCAAAGAAAAAGATTCAAAAGTCTGATGAGACCAAAATCGTACGATCTCAGTGCCAAGCTCCACGTCTGGCGAAAAAGTACCAGTCATCTAATACCATCCCTGTGGTGAAGCATGGTGGTGGAAGCATCATGCTATGGGAATGCTTTCTCTACTGCAGGAACTGGCTGTATTTTGCACGGTTCATCCTTCCCCCAAAGTGGTCCTTGAAGAAAATCTGATCAAATTAAAGTATATGGCTCTCCTTGAATGATTGAGTTCAAGATTGTTTGCATTGTTTATTTTTTGCACAATTTCATGAACGGTGCAAATACCTCTTGAGTTGACTGTATGTACACTACTGTAAAAAAGTTTGGGGTCACTTTGAAATGTTTGAAATTGTTTTTTAAACAAAATCAAATTTTTTGTCCATTAAAATAATATAAAATTGATCGGAAATGCAGTGTACATGTTGTTTATGTTGTAAACGACTATTGTAGCTGGAAAGGGCAGATTTCTTATGGAACATCTACATAGGCATACAGAGTCCCATTATCAGCAACCATCAGTCCTCTGTTTCAATGGCACCTTGTGTTTGCTAATTTAAGTTTATCATTTTAAAAGGCGAATTGATCATTACAAAACCCTTTAGCAATTATATTAGCACAGCTAAAACATTTGTGCTGATTAAAGAAGCAATAAAACTGGCCTTCTTTAGACCAGTTGAGTATCTGGAGCATCAGCAATGGTGTGTACGATTACTGGCTCAGAATGTCCAGAAACAAGAACTTTCTTCTGAAACTCAACAGTCTATTCTTGTTCTGAGAAATGAAGGCTATTCCGTGCAAGAAATTGCCAAGAAACTGATGATCTCGTACAATGCTGTGTACTACTCCCTTCACAGAACAGCACAAACTGGCTCTAAACAGAATAGAAAGAGGAGTATGAGGCCCTGGTGCACAACTGAGCAGTGTCTAGTTTGAGAAACAGACACCTCACAGGTCCTCAACCGACAGCTTCATTAAATAGTAACCTCAAAACACCAGTCTCAACATCAACAGTGAGGAGGCGACTTTGGGATGCTGGATTTTTTGGCAGAGTTGCAAAGAAAAAGCCATATCTCAGACTGGCCAATAAAAAGAAAAGATTAATGATGGACCAAAGAACACAGACACTGGTCAGGGGAAGATAGGAAAAAAGTGTTATGGACAGACAAATCTGAGGTGTTCGGATCACAAAAAACATTTGTGAGACGCAGACCAAATTCAAATATGCTGGGGGAGTGCTTGACGCCATCTGTCAAACACGGTGGAGGCAGTGTGATGGTCTGGGGGTGCTTTGGTGGTGGTAAAGTGGGAGATTTGTACAGGGTAAAAGAGATCTTGAAGATGGAAGGCTTTCACTTTATTTTGCAACACCATGCCATACTCTGTGGACGATGCTTGATTGGAGCCAATTTCCTCCAAAAACACAACTCCAAACTATGCAAGAACTATTTAGGGAAGAAGCAGTCAGCAGGTATTCTGTCTATAACAGTGGCCATCAGTCAGCGGATCTCAACTTTATTGAGCTGTTGTGGGAGCAGCTTGACGTGTGGTACATCAAGCCAATCCAATTTGTGGGAGGTGCTTCAGGAAGCAATGCGCTGAAATCTCTTTAGATTACCTCAACAAATTGACAACTAGAATGCCAATGGTCTGCAAGGCTGTAATTGCTGCAAATGGAGGATTCTTTGATGATAGCAAAATTTGAAGGACACAATTATTATTTCAATTAAAAAAATCATTATTTCTTAGCTTGTCAATTACTATATTTCCTATTCATTTTGCTGTATTTCCTATTCAAACTCATTTCATGTATGTTTTCATGGGAAACAAGGACATTTCTAAGTGATCCCAAACATTTGAACAGTTAAAAAAAATGTGTTTCTGCTTTGTCATTACAGGGTATTGTGTGTAGATTGAAAACAAAAATTAATTATAAATTAAGTCTATAACACAAAATGTGTAAGGCAATGTATATTACCAGCAATCATTGATTAAATTTGATTAAAATCCTTGAGAGTATTTTCTGTTTATTGAAGTATTACCACATATTTTCATAGGAAAATGACTTATGAACCTTTGAAAACTTTGAAATGCAAGGATGTAAAAGCTGATAACAGACCAAAGCTGAAAAGGAACCAATGACTCATCATTCAAACAATTTATTCACAATGCCACTCAAAGACACTTCCCTTTCAATTTTCGATGAAATACAAATGACGGGGAAAAATTGAAAAGGGTTTTGCAGTCTTTCATATACTCTGCCATATTGTAATCTCTGAGTAGTTACTGTACATTAAAATTGTTAGTTATTTGCTTGAAAATAAGTAGAACAATTAGACATCTCAATCTTACATTTTGTCAGTGTAATAAAGCGGAAACATTGTGTATCGCTGGAGCCCATTTAGTGTATGTCCAATTAGTAAAATAAATATAGAAATTTGGCTCAAAAAATAGTGTTTCAAGTCATTTCTCCTGGTATCATTAAATAAGAGTGAAAAAAAATGCATTAGGTTTTGCTCTTAAAATATATCTGCACACTGTTTAGAATTGTACACATACAGTATACAGTATGTCAGTTCCAAACTATTACCCAAACATAGTAGGTTCTGGGGTGGTGGTTGGTACTGTAGGATAATGGATGAATGCTGATGCATTTTATCAAGCAAAAAAAAGATGTTTACAAAAAAAGTGTTGAGAAGCTGTTGGTGAGTTACTAAAGCAACTTGCTTTTCTGAACAAGCAGTCCAGTGTAAGCTACAGTATTACATGGCAATGGTATATGACAGATACATTGTTCAATCTCAACTTCTCACCAATCAGTTCACCATTTGAATAAGTAAAGACCTGCATAACTGTGCAACAGCTCACCAACACAACGAATATGTTATGGTTAAGGAAACAAAGTACACATTGGCTCAGCAAGTATGCTCAGACTAGAGGATGGCTATATGTTAAAGCACGTTTTATGACTCTTCTGGTTAAGAATTTTGCAGAACAAAAGTGCTTAGAAACCGTTTAACTAGAATGGAACTGTTCTATTTGCAACATTTTGAAATAAAAAAACAATAGATTGGTTTCCCTGTCAGGCAGTAATTTAAGGAAACACCGGTCAAACAATCGGGAAGTCAGAGTGCCCCTTAAAAGGTCTAAGAAGTACCTTCCACTTATCTCCTGTCCTAAGGGTTTCCACAAAACTGCCTTTTCCAACCAGGTCTTCTAGATTTGCTTGACTCCTATGTCCTCTCTCCTCACCAGTAATCAATGAGAGTTAACATTAAAGAAAATGTACTTGTTTGAAATGAAAAGAGTATTTTTCCACAAATTGTTTACATTGGGTGAACCGATCAAATCATTAAGTTTGTTGTGTGAGACATTTTACAGATAAAACACTACGTAGCATATTGTCTTTAAACGTGTTCATGCTTTGCTCTGACAAAATGTAGGCTAATTCAAAGGAAGTGTGGCAGATTTCAAAAAGCTTTCTAAGACAGAGGATGATGTTCCATATGCCTGCTAACAAATGCATACAGTTCCTCCGCCAACAATACACCACTTATCGGTGTCCGAGTCAAGAAAGAGAAACAACAAAGTAGGGAAGCCAGACGACTGACATTTGCTCAAATGAGACAAGACAGATGAAGGAAAGGAGATGACCAGAGGAAGTAACTTCTGACCTTTGACAGACACCCACCCAGTTTCTCTCCATCTAGGTACACTGCCACTGACTGGCAATATTTCCAGTCGGTCAATCACATTTCAGGGGAACCTGTTGACTATTTCTCAGTTCAAATTAGTTTCCTTTCCTTTATCGCCACTTAAAAGAACTAAACGTAAGAATGTGTTTTGTTGTTTTTATCTGCACAGTATTCTGAGGATCAGAGCAGTCAATAGTAAAGGAAATCATTAGGCACTATTGAGATGCAGTGGATGACTCAATCAGTTCCTACTCTTGGATGGTGCTTTTCGAGTTGAAATGTAGGCCTTCCTCCTTAAGTCTCTTCAGAACCGGTCCGTAGATGTCCTTGGTCATCGGCATCACCAGTCCCTTCTTAGTGATTTCTCCTGCAGATATTAAAGTCACCGTTCAGCAAACTGGCATACTCGTCTAGGTTGAATAAGTGTATATCATGAGTCAGTGAAATCTACGTGACCACTCAGACATGACAACAAAGCCAATAACAACTCAAGGCTAACAGCGAACACACTGACCATCCAGGACCATACGAGCGGCGATGGCAGCGGGGTACCCCACGGTCTTGGCCATGGCAGAGAAGCCGTTGGGTTCTCCATAGACAACCAGGCTGATGTGCTTCGTTTCCAGTTCGCCTGTGGAATGGCGCATGCCAATGTCGTTTCTCATGATGATCATGTCCCGCTCCCCTTTATCTGACAGACAGGATTCAGAACACAGAGGGGCCCAGAAGGAGAGTTCAACTATGGATTGAATGATATTGTCCATTTCTGTACGACAAAAGTGACAGACGGAAGAATACAGGGTATGAGTGTATATATATATATATATATATATACACATACCAAAGGAGAGGCGGGTCTCCAGGTGCTTCGTCAAAGAACCTAGAATCGATTCTGCTTGGGGAACAGCCTCCTTACTAAGCATCCCAAACCTGGACACATGGAATGAAAAAGAAACACAGTTAAATATAGATATAATGGCAAAGTATCTGTTATGATAGCTTTTTTTGTCTTTTGTATGTTTCATTTCATAGAATGGTCGGAAAGAGAGCTGAAAGCACAAGGGGCTGGGTTCAAACCCAGCCCCTTGTGCAGTTCGGAACTGTCTATATAGTGTGCAGACAATTCCGAACTGCATTTGAGCATCTGGTTAGGACTTGGCAGCTCAAACCATTTGAGCGTCTCCATCCTGAAGTCATCTTGGCCGATGCGGTCGTAGACGGCTTTCTCGAAAGCCTCGTCCGACGTTGACGGGGGCAGGCCTATCTGTTTACACAGGAGCTCTTTCTGTTGCACAGGAAAAAGTATGGGTGAGGAACCATTAAAAATGCACAAGCTTATAACAAACCTGTTCACCAGTGTCATTCTCATTCTTACCCAGGAGACAGGAGCAGAGGTTTCCTCCAGCATGGGGCAAGAATCAGTGTTTATCAGACCCAGCTTTACGAAGCCACTCATGGCCTTAGAGAAACCCTGGGAGACAAGACTCAGAATCAACAACTGACAATGGAATCAGACAGACGCCGTTGTTCCTAGCTCCATGCCCCGACCCATTTAAAACACATTCCAATAGAGGTCAATGACAGTACATTGAATCGGAGTGTTCCTCTGATTAGCGTGTGAGCCGTCTCGATGCCGTATTGCTCAGCGTATTTGGTGCTGTCGCGGTTGGGGAAGCTCTCCAGGTTGAAGCCAGGCAGGAAGTCCATGGGAGTCGTAGACTCCATCAGAGTGCCCCCTGCTGGAATGCTCACGACCTACAGGGAAAGTGAGAATGACGTTACTCCGAACCACTAACCAAAGGTCAGTTTGCATGCATTTCTCTTACGATGGTTTACTTTAAGATTCAGGGACCCAGGTCTGTGCATGAAGGTCTAAACCCCAGGATAATGCATGAAGCTCAAATGATCGCTAGTATTTGAATGCTGTACCTCGTGGTTATTGAGGAAGACTGCAGGGCTAATGGTATTGAGAAGGACACCATATGGACTCCAGCTGAACTTGTAGCGCAGAGGATTGTCTGAGCACTCCGGCGCAGGGAGGCCACCACAGAATGAACTGTACGACTCAATCTAAAGGCACATAATAACACATTTAAAACCACTTGGATATGTGCCCTTCCATGTTAGAGGACTCATAATCGCCAACTACTACATTATTAGACTAATAGCCAATTTTCAACATACATCTTTTAATCTTAATGCAGAGTTTTCTTTTGTTTTATTCCTTTACAAAATGTGCATGTTCCTACAGTGGAACTGCCCACATCCACATAAACACAGCATTCTGTGCATTGACCAGTGAAACCCATTGTCCATTTCTCACGCGCAACAGTACAGTCAGTTCCTCTTCGCGTCGAGATAAGGGAAAAATGAACAAATCGAAGACACATGGTGTTTCAATCTGTTGTGCTAGCAATCATTACAGCTGCCAAGGAAACCATCAAGATGCCACTCATCCCTTCGGCATACGCTCTACGAATCATTACGTGTTACGTTATGAGTCACACCACAAACACAGAATCCTGTACATGTACAGGCCACACAAGCACTTCCTCACAAACTCACAAACCACTCCCACTTAAAGATCCTTTCACAATCTTCCCAGTCACACATTTTGCTCACAGTGCAGCCGTCCGCCTTGGCTTGGTCGATGCATTCCATAGCTAGCATGTGGTCGATGCCAGGGTCCAGGCCCATCTCATTGACTATGGTGATGCCAGCCTGCTCAGCACTGGAAGGGAACATAGACAAACAGGCTCGGTCCCACTGGCGCCATCACTTTAACAGAACTCCATCCCTGCTAATGCCAAGTCAGGCAATTAAGGCTGGGATTTGCTCAAACCAGCTGTAGTGATGTTTATGCAGTGTCTTTATGTCCATTCTGACTGAAAAGTGTTAAACCCGTAAGGGGCGTTGCCCTGGTTGAAGTAGAATTTTTTTTCCTTTTCTATGACTGTGAGCCTATGGGTTCATTTGAACATGGAAACATTGCTAATGCGGAAAATGACAATGCGGGTTTGACTAAGGCTAACAACTGGTTCAGTGCACTGGTGGGTATCTATTGCTTAATTGTGTACAAAATATACTGCTAAAAACACACATTAAATATGCTAAATAACAACAATTTTAGACTGGAAACAATCACTTCCTTCAAATAAAGCAAATGCTTAGTTCAGTTCTAGCAAAAACGAGAAATATAATCCCCCCAAACAAGGTAAAAATATGAATTGATTTTACCGGTTCAGTTGATCCATTAACAAAAATAATCCAAAGAATTCAAAAACAAAAAAAACAGCAGATACTAGAATCCCCATTTCAAACGTGTTGCCAAGCAGACCTAGGTGCTGCCAAGCAGTGTTAGTGGCATAGCAGACACGACAGGGCAATCTTACAAACTTTAGCTCAGGACGTTACTGACGCCATGACCAAATCTCCTTTTTAACAAGAATCAACATTAGTGACTAATAACAATGCTGCACATGCCATTCTCAACCAAAAGAGTTGTGTCTTGGTTGATCTCTTTAAAACAGTGTTCTCCTACCGCTGCTGGAGGTCCTTCATCTCTGGACTCAGATAGCTGGCAGTAATAAGGTTCACCTTCTGGTTGATGCATTGCTTGGCGATCACAGGGTGATAGCTGTATGGCAGCATACTGAGAACGCAAACAGCACAGGTGACAATGACACACATTCACCACTTAATCCGTTGTGTACATACAATACTGTGTGTGTGTGTGTGTGTGTGTGTGTAAGGAAGTACCTAATGATTAGGTCATGGTCCTTGACCAGGGACTCCAGGTGACCCTCCTGACTGGTGACGTCCAACATGACAGGAATAGTATTGGGGTACTTCCCTGCTAATTCCTCTGCCTGGGTCAACAACACGGATGCTAAAACACAAGGTGACATAGACAACCGCTATAAAACACAACGCTGAAAGATTTAAGTGACATTTTAAAACAAAATATTCCAAGGGTAGAGCCCTGAGGCACCCAGTTATAAAAGTCAATAAGTAATACATATATACAGTGGAAGGCAGAATACAGCATTTTCCTTTCTGAGCCTTACCAACAGTGACTTGAGTCCCTGGGTCCCGGGTAAGGTACTCGATGACAGGGCCCGACACGTAGCCGGAGCCTAGCAGTAGCACTCTCTTCATTCCAGCCTTCTTCATTATCTTGGCTTGCTCACTAAAGGTTAGGTTATACAATGTGAGCACAAAACAATACCTATACCTGAATGACAAGCAATCTTGCCCTGAATTATAAGAAGTACTAAGCAAAGATTGGTAATGGGAGTGGGAAATAAACTGTTTAATACACGCACCCAGTTTTAAATACCTAAGAAATTAGCATTTAACAATCAATGTGGGTGGCAAAACCTTAAAGGGTGGATTCACAGAGTGGATTGACAGAGTTTCAGTGAAAAAACCCCAAGCTGATGCACCGTATAGATGTGCATTAAATCAATCAAAACAAATGGGATTCAATCAAATGAATGGGATTCAATAAAATGAATGGGATTCAATCAAATGAATGGGATTCAATCAGATGAATGTTTAAAAAATAAAATCTTCAATTTACTCATTAATGTATTAACAAAATCGGATTTAACCAGAGACTAAATCCGATGTGGTTTGAATTAAAACATGGTGATTCCAATGCCAGGCAAAACATAAACTAAAGTCCAGCATGGTAGCCTCTCATATCACATCCAAACCTGACCCCTGGGACCTGCCCCATCATCAGTTTACACAAAATCCCCTCCCCCACCAGGTCCCTGTCCAATCAACAGCCCCAGCCTAATTGGATGTGGCACTGTACGCGTGCGCGATGCAACTATGAGCTGGCATGACGGCCATCAAGCCAAACATTCACGGCGAAGAGTGGGTGGCCTCTTTAATTAAAAAACTAAGACAGACGATTCTCACAAGTTCACATATCTTAACAGCGATATCCAATCAGAAGGATCTGAGGACTTAAAAACCTGACACGTGGCTTGTCTAGAGAGGTGACGTGGCTTCTCTAGAGAGGTGACGTGGCTTGTCTAGAGAGGTGACGAGGCTTGTCTAGAGAGGTGACGTGGCTTGTCTAGAGAGGTGACGTGGCTTGTCTAGAGAGGTGACGTGGCTTGTCTAGAGAGGTGACGTGGCTTGTCTAGAGAGGTGACGTGGCTTGTCTAGAGAGATGACGTGGCTTGTCTAGAGAGGTGACGTGGCTTGTCTAGAGAGGTGACGTGGCTTGTCTAGAGAGGTGACGTGGCTTGTCTAGCTGCACTCTCTCTCCACCGAGATCCGCCCTGCTTGAAGAGGGCTTGGACGTAATGGCCTTTGAGTGATCGTTTTGAACACAAAGCACTCGTGTGGATCATGGTTTAGTGAGGGTCAAATGGAGGAAAATTAAAGTATGTCAGTGTGAAACTAAACCATGTACATACTGAACCAGTCTTCAGAGCAGAGCAAGCAATCTCTCCCAACATCCAGCTACTCATTAGTAAAGCCTTGAAATGGCACAAAGCATGAATGCTGGGGTTTAGGAAATCTTCTGCAGAAAAGAGCTACAATGTTTCAAGCTAGAATCCTTAGTTGTTTAATCAAGATCAATTGATATACCCACTGATACTTGAAGAACATAACTTCCTCATGGATTCAGTTCAACTGATCGGAACCTAAAATATATGTTTTTTAATTCCAATGTCTGTAACCAATGTGAATATACAAAGCCTCAAATCATGGTTAAAACAATCCTTTTTATCGTGGATGGTCATTGCATTGAATTTCTCCAGGCCCACCCCTCAGCTTTTTACAAGGACTAAGACATGGTGAACTCATTGTTGTGTTCACAGCCCCAAGGCGTGGTGAACACAATGCTGTGTCTGTCAAGGATTCTAACTTAAGATAAGCTAAGTCCACCAGAAAGGACAATGGGAATAAGAGGTATTTTTGAATGCAACTTTCTTTTTGACTTGTGAACCAAACTTTGGTTAAAAACAGAAAACAAAAAAACACTGGAGTTCAGGAAAAAAATCACAATAATAATAAAATCACAATAATAAAGTTCAGGAAAAAAATCACAATAATGAGAAGAAATGAAAATGAAATGAAAATCATTGTGAGTAGACATCATGTTGTTTTCATGATCGATGGCAACAAAATGGGAGTATTATCTTATTTGCAAAGCCAGAGTGACAGGAAAAGGCAGAATAGGGGTCATTTTAGAAGTAGAAAAGACACGTCTACCCACAACGGAGACGCTCAGTGAGAGAGAGAGGGCCTGTGTCTCAGACGAAGTGGCGGCGATGGTACGCGAGCCATGCACGGAGTTAGGCCGTGGTAGCGTGGCACACACCAGCACACGACGAGCACACTGTGCAGGTGCAGTACAACGTGAGTGTTAGTGGAGACTCCCGTAGTCGGAACCTTATGAGCTGTAGCAAACTGCCCTGGGGCAAGAGAGAGCCCACCCTGCTGGGTGGAGGACACTACATATTACACCCTATAGCTGGAGCTAAACTAGACAAGAAGGGAGAGGGAATGTTAAAAATAAGAAGCTACTATGCACATGCAGTCTATATATCCGCTAAGTACAGGATGGTATGCGTGTCATGCTATGCTACCTACAAACTGAGACAACAGTTTGTAGTGGGTGTCAAACGTGACTAGTTGTCAAAATGCTTGACAACTAGTGGACTGGTACATGTAAAGGAATCTTTAGAGATTTCTTCTTTAGATTGGTAGCATGACCTCAATGACGTGACAGGCATATTTACCAAAGTAATTTCAACAGATATATTTCATGGAAAACGCAAAGCCAATGACATGGTGCTTACCAAACAAGCAGACAACTGTGCAGAAAATGACTCCAAATGTAATTTTTATCATAGACAGCATAATCAGTCTATTTCTGTATTATAAAAAACAGACAATAACATGTTTTGTAATAACTCCTGATACAAAATATCCTGAAAATGCACAAAAGCAACAGAACAAGAAGATACTTTCAGAAACCACTAATATGCTATCTTACCTTCGTTCACGAAGTTCTTCAATGTACTGAAACTTTGGAGTGAGACTTCCGTTTGACGTTATCACAGCCTATAATGAAGGAAAGATGCAGAAAACTGTTGGTTGGTTTAAACAGAAGTATATATCTGCAATATATATACATAGCCATATAAGTCTGTCTCCAGTCTACTGTAGCTTATTTGATTATACAAGAAAATATCACGACATAACTGCAGTCCAAAAGTCGAATAAAAAAAGCATGTGGATCTGTCTAGAGATTATGTATGCACCCTCCTGAAACCAACATAGTATCAGCAAAACACACAATGCAGTCACCAACTTGTTATCGATTAACTATTATTACAGAGCAATAGCAGATAATTTTATAACTCGCTTGCTTAAAAAGTAATGCTGTATGTACGTGTATGTTCAAGCCCTCAGTCTTTTGAAAAATGAATAATTAACTGGTATTTTAAAGTGTAACACTCACGTCTCTGACTTGAGGTGAAAAGTCCTCTTCTTCTAGGGGTCTAGTGGCATCTGAGGGCAGCTTGGGAAAACAGAATAAGAGAAGCTCTTGTTAATTCAACAAAGAAGAAAACAGGATACGGGACACATACCGTGTATTTACTGTTTACTGTTTTACTGTACTGTGAGTGCACATGCAACTGGGTCATCCGTTATGTGATCATGACTCCATAAGGAAGGATCCGCTAATGAGAACAATAAAGCTGGAAGTCACCTGGCTGACTACATTAAAATGGTGCTAGCCCTCAACAGCGATGTCCACGCTGAAAAGGCCTTTGGACCTCAACAGGATTCTATCCACTGGTAGCCCACCCATTAGGGCAATAAGAAACACAAAATTACCAATTATGTTATAAATTCTCAAAAGTGTGGTGAATGTGTTTATTTTTTACTTTAACAATATATATTGTTGAAAATGCATTTTAGTTAAGTTGTATTCAATAGTGACAGCTTTTTGTATCAGCCAAAAGTAAATAGCTATTAGCTTCTTGCTAGCTGGAATTTCATGCACCCATTTTTGTTTATGAAGTGCGGGGGCTGTCCCGGCTCTCTTGAACTGTCAGAATAGCAGAGAACTCAGCTGAAATCTCCTCCTTTGTCTTCTCCTTCGTTTTAACAATGAACGGATACCGCTTTACTACTCTGTTCTGTTCATGTCGGCCCCGCCTTTTTTCTTCCTTGAAAACAATAGGCTGCTCAAAACTGCGGAGGCGGGATGATTCCAGCCGCCTCCCGTCGTCTTGAGCGGAACCGCAAGCGTTTTCACCAATTGTGTGTGCGCGCAAGCCCTGAGGCGCATTGCAACCTTTGGTGCTCGATCCGGTCTGCACTGCCGCTTTCTGTTGTCAATTGCTCGTGGGTCAAGGTGCCAGAATTTGAAATTTGTTGAACTCGAGAGCGGCCGCCGCCCATATCGACCAATGAACAGTCAAGGACAATATCGATATTCGAGCGCAAAAATGGAGAAGAAATGCTGTTTTGGATTTAGTTGTTGATTAGCATCAAAACAAGCAACTGTTTAAGGTGCTTCCTTATTTGCATGCGAAGGCACGGCAACATGACTGTAGCACTGATATGCATTGTTAGTGATGTAGGCTACCGCATCTCCCTCCAATGTTGTTTAATTCCCTCCGGTGTGTGGCAAATCACTGTCCCCACCATGAACATAACGGTCTACTGATCTTGATTCCAAAACGCATAGTGATCTCTGGTTCAGTCTTGTATTAACTTTTGTTCAACTACAACCCAGTTTCCAAAAAAGTTGGGATGCTGTGTAAAATGTAAAGGAAAAACAGAATTCAATGATGTGCAAATTATTTAAACTCTTTATTCAACAGAAAATAGAACCAAGACAACATATCAAATATTGAAACTGAGAAATGTTACTGTTTCTTGGAAAATACATTCTCACTTTGAATTTGATGCCAGCAACACGTTTCAAAAAAGCTGGGACAGAGGCACCAATAGACTGGAAATATTGTGTAATGCTAAACAAATTAATCTGGTGGAATATCACACAACTAATTAGGTCAGTTGGCATTAGGTCAGTAACTTGATTGGGTATTAAAAGTTCATTCCATAGAGGATGGGCCTGTCAGAAGTGAGGATGGGGAGGGGTTCACCACTCTTGAAAGACGGTGCGGGCAAATAGTGCAACAATTCAAGAATAACGTATCACAATGTAAAATTGCAAAGATTTTGGGGATCTCATCATCTACGGAACACAATACCATTAAAAGATTCAGAGAATCAGGAGTAATCTCTGTATGCAAGGGACAAGGCCAAAAAACAATACTGGATGGCCATGATCTTTAGGCCCTCAGACAGCAATGCATTAAAAACAGATAATTCTGTAATGGACTCACTGCACTGGCTAAGGAACACTTCCGAAAACCATTGTCTGTGAACACAGTACAAGGCAGCATCCACAAATGCAAGTTAAAACTCTACCATGCAAAGGAGAAAACACACATAAACAACATCCAGAAACGCCAGCACCTTTTCTTGGCCCAAGCTCATTTTAGATGGACTGATGCGAAGTGGAAAACTGTCCTGTGGTCTGACAAATCAAAATGTGAGATTCTTTTCGGGAATCATGGACGCCGCATCCTTCCAGCTAAAGAGGAGGGACCATCCGTCTTGTTATCAGCGCACAGTTCAAAAGCCAGCATCCGTGATGGTATGGGGGTGCTTTAGTGCACTTGGCACAGGAGACTTGCACTTCTGTGAAGGCACAATAAACGCTGAATAACATATAAAGGTTTTGGAGCAACATATGCTGCCAACCAGACAACAACTTTCTCAGGGAAGGCCTTGCTTATTTCAGCAGGACAATGCCAAACCGCATTCTGCACGTATCACAACAGCATGGCTCTGTAGTAAGAGTCCGGGTGCTAAACTGGCCTGCCTGCAGTCCAGACCCATCCCCTATTGAAAACATTTGGCGCATTATGAAATGACAAATAAAGCAAAGGAGACCTCGAACTGTTGAGCAGCTGCAATCCTATATCAAGCAAGAATGAGAAAACATTCTACTTTCAAAACTACAGCAATTGGTCTCCTCAGTTCCCAAATGCTTACAGAGTATTGTTTAAAGAGGTGATGCAACACAGTGGTAAACATTCCCCATCCCAATTTTTTGTGTTGATGGCATCAATTCAAAATGGGCATGTATTTTCCAAAAACAATAACATTTCTCAGTTTCAATATTTCATATGTTGTCTTTGTACTATTTTCAATTAAATACATAAATGATTTGCACATCACTGCATTCTGTTTCTATTCGCATTTTACGCAGCGTCACAACTTCTTTGGGAACGGGGTTGCATAACAATAATGAATAAAGTTAGAACAATATAGCCTAATACTTATCTGTGTGTAAGAATATTGCACACAGATAAGAAAAACAAATAATCTGCTTACCTAGACAACTACCAACTTCGCTTTTATTTTGTTGGTTTCATTTGTGGTTCTCTTGCTTAGTGCTTTGAACAAATTTACCTTCGCAAAAAAAATAGATCAGACCAGCAGCATTATAAAGACATGTTTAGAACACCTAATTGGACCCAGGGTAGGGCTGTCACGATATCAGATTTTCACTACACAATTATCGTGGCCAAAAGAATTCATGGTAACGATGTTATTGCGGTATCTGTAGAAAATTTGAAGGAAAAAAATGCTATCTGTCAAATTCATCTTCAACTTTGTTTAATGTGGGTTTTTTTTTCTCTTTTTTGGCAAATTAATTACACTCATAATACGAGTGTATGGAGGTGGAGAGAGTCTGTAACCATAACTGTACAAATAAAAAAATAAAAGCGTACAAAAAGAACAATTACAGTTAATGGATAGTGAAAAGGCAACCAGATGAACTGATATACAAAAGATACACCGAGTCCTAACACCGAGAGGAGTTATAGGTAAAATACAAAACATTTTCACCTAGTGAATAGACTACAAAGAGGCATTAACTCAAACACTAGTGTATTGGTCCAGACTCGTAGTTTAAGCACGTTTGTCCATGAATAAGCTATGGAAAAACTGAGAGGAGTCTTTTTTCCATGTGAATAGGCTACAAAAACGGCACGTCTTTGCGGATCTCTCCAATCTTCCTCTGTCCAATGTCTGTTCTTTTGCCCATCTTAATCTTTTCTTTTTACTGGCCAGTCAGAGATATGGCTTTTCCTTTGGTTTTTCATGGAATAGCCTTCATTTCTCAGAACAAGAATAGAGTTTCAGAAGAAAGTTCTTTGTTTCTGGCCATTTTGTGCCTGTTATCAAACCCACAATTGCTGATGCTCCAGATACTCAATTAGTCTAAAGACCAGTTTTATTGGTTCTTTAACCAGCACCAATGTTTTAGCTGTGCTAATATAATTGCTAAAGGGTTTTGTAATGATCAATTAGCCTTTTAAAATTATAAACTTGGATTAGCAAACACAACGTTGCTGATAATGGGCCTCTGAATGCCTATGTAGATATTCCAAGAAAATCAGCTGTTCCTGGCTACAATACTCTTACAACATAAAGAATGTCTACAATGTATTTCTGATTAATTTTATGTGATTTCAATGGACAAATAAAATAGCTTTTCTTTTGAAAAGAATGAAATTTCTAAGTGACCTCAAACTTTTGAACGGTAGTGTACATACCCAGATCCAGATTTACATACATGCATACCTACATTCACACTAACACATACACACAACCCTCACCTATAACTAAGCAGCCTCTTGCCAAAACCCAAACCAACCCCACGTGGTAATGCCTAAACCCAAAAGCGAACCCAACAACGAACTCAAGCCCTTTTAACTCCATCCCTCAAAATTCCAGAGATCTAACTTTCTTTGCCAGTACACTGCCATATTCTCATTTTTCACTGCAATCTTACTGTCTTGTTGTGATATTTTACAAAATATTTTACCCTTTCCATTACTTCTGATGTAGTCTTAAAGATTAATGTTTCACCCAAGAGAATATCCATATTTTCCATTGACTGACTATGTGTTTTAAACCAGCAATCAGTTTTTTTTTGGATGTCTATCTCAAGAGAAACCATGACCCAACAACAAATTCTGAACTTGATTCCAGAAGTCTGTTGCTACTGCACAGTACCAAAACAGATGGTCCATTGATTGATTCCATTTTATTGTGACAAAGTCTACACAGTCCTGACTGTTCAATTCCATTGAGCATTTTTTTCATGTTGCAAGAATTGTATAATAGTTTCAACTGGAAGGAACGGATTGAGGCAACAAAAGTTGTTTGTATATAATTCCATACACCAGATGCCAAGGAAGTGGGACATTTTTTCCCCAACTATCCTGTTTATGCATGCTTATTAATACGAGGTAGAGCAGGTAATTCAATGCTGTCACTCTTTCCTTTCTCTGTTCCGTCTCCCTTTACTCTTCTTTACTCTTCGCTCCTGACTGTCCTCTTAGCCAACTTTCTCTCCTCATGTCCTGTCATTTCCAGCCTATCTTCCTTATCCACTTGCTCTCATCTGCTCCCATCCTTCCCAGCCTTACTTGCCCACTTCATGCTCTACTTATCTTCCTCTCCTCTTGCATTTTCCTACCCATATTCCTGTGGGTGTAATAGTCTGACTGTCCCGTATATCACCCTATTGAATCTGGTCACCGTATACAGGATCTAAACTTAAAACATATCCTATCGATCGGCCAAAAACGAGTGGGCGGGACAAAAACATTTCCTCCATGTAATATGGTAGTATATCCACAGACTTAGACTGTATAAGAATTTTATATTCTCAACAAGCGGACGGTGGCAGGATACACTGATACAGTCTCTATAGTACTACCGTGCCACCGAAGAAGAAGAATAAATCTTTCTGCACCGAAGATGATGTGCCATTCCCGCTTTTCAAAAAATTAAGGTGTACTTGCTGTGGACGACGTAATGCGAGATAAGTTTTGATAGTTCCCTGGAATTGCATGTGTATAGCACACATAAATTGTAATTATATTTGCAAACTAACATCTCAATTGTAGTTAAAGTTGGCAGGTTTTCGTGTGGTCAGGTCCCTAGCCAAAATGTTAACTGTCTTCACTTGGTCTTAAAGGTAGGGAGGTTAGACGTTCTTGTATTATTACCAAAAGAGATTGTTTGAATATCAAGTTTTGGCTATTTTTTTTCTTGGCCGTTTTGCTACTTCTAGAGCCCATAGAATTCGAATGGCCTCTTTGAGAACACTGACATCCCCATTAAAAGGCAAAAAAACTGTCTCTTGAAAGTTTTTGTAAATGTCCTTGTGACTTCAATAAGCATTAAGTAATTGATTTTCATATTGCTTTGGTACTCTAGATGAGTGAAGATAAAGTGAAGAGATGTTAATACCTAACGTTAGCTAAGTACAAAACAGCAGGGTCACGTATGTCAAGCACGGAATTTAACAAAATTATACAGAGTGCTGTGTATGGTTTATAGGGAAAAAAAACAATGAAAAAAGGAGACGAGATATAAAAGACTACTTTGTCAAGAAAAAAAATCTTTTTGCATTGACATACCATACAACAGATATACTACTATGTTGTTTGCTCAAATACAGAAGAGCACTTCATATTTTGTTTCTCAGCGAATTCAAGTCAAGCTAATGATGTAGTTTTTTATTGTTATTGACTTACCAGAGACCCACTGTAGGCTTTTTTGCAATTACGTTTTTTTATGTGGATAAAAATGCCTTGTTTGTTTTTAAACAAAGACTAGAAGGAATTAACATACTTCTGTATGATGAATATTTAGCATAAAACATCAAAATAAAAAGCAGAATACATTTTCCCATAACTTTTTTTTATATGAACATATGAACAACAAGACGTATGAACACACTCCAATAATGCAATTTAAGGAAACCAAGTGTTTCTATTACTCTAATGCACATTATTTGAACTCAGTAAAAAAAATTGTCAGTGACAGCATTCATTTTTCTATTCTTTACTTTTTTTGGATGCCCTCCCCCCGGTTTTACTGCCCCTCCACTGAAAATATTCTGGAGCCGCCCCTGCCCAAGCTCTGGTACAAAACATACCATTGCTACGTAAATGTGAAAATACGTACGTAAAACACACTCTAAACATAAAGAACTTTACATTTTATTGACTGTAAAATCGTAATTATTTATATTAATGCTGGAGATTTTCTTTATGCACAATATCATATGTTTTCTTTATGTGGTCCGCCAGTAGAATGACTGTTTTTTTCATTTTTTATGTGCTTTCAGAAATCACTTCTTGCTAAACCAAAAACATAACAAAGGTTAATGTAAAAAACCTTTGGGTAAATGTTACTTTGTTAAAGTTGGATAGGCCATTTCTAATATTATCAGATGTGTTAATCAATGTTGTGCAGTGCACAACATCCCACTTCCAAAAGCTGCACTTTCAGTAAGTGGAAACAAATAATAATGCCTTTTTCATACCTGAAACATGAACAAACTAAACAGTTTCTAACTATCTCTAAGACAAAATGTTCTCTTTTTCTTTTTAAAGGAGACTACGATTAACAACATTGCGTTCATACTTATAGCTTTTTGCACATCAGCAACATTTGCCAAAATTGCTAATTGTTTGCCCAGATTATCAAGATGAAATAACAAAACTGCTTGTTAAGGCTACTAAATAAGTGTACTTGATTTTTAAAAGGTAAACATATACCCCTGGTGTCTAATTATTTTTATGTAGGCAACATGTGAACGCATAACCTTATAGCCTCCAAAAATCTATCAATATGGCCAAAATAGACAAAAAAAATAGGGTTAACAATATTTTATTATTCACAGCAACTGTTCTTACCATCTCCCAAATGTAGGGAAAGAGGCGGTCTCCAAAATACTCAGTGGCTTCTATGGGGAGCTGCGCTGGAAGATTATCAATAGAGCACATGAGAATACCGGTGCCCTCCACACTGGAAAAACAAACAGAGGCCATCAGAGAAGAGCAGACACATTTGCAAATCCTAATGGGAGTGCCTGATTTGCATAACTTTTTGTACCTGTCATGGTCAATGTGCTGGTCGGCATCATACATACAAAAAGGCTTATCAATGGTGGTGCACTCAGTCATGAACTCAATAGAGCCCCCCATGTCGGCAGATATGTCACAGATTGCTAGGAGCCTGAAAAAAAAGTGACGCAGACAAGCAGAGAAAGACAGGAAGCAATTAAGAGAGATAAGAAAAGAGGTCAAGGTTATATTAGTGTCTATCAGACAGGTAGGTCACAATGACTGCACTCCATACTCTTGAGCTCCCACACAATGTAAACATTTTTAAAGATAAGCATCGACCCGAAACGCTTAAGACAAGCTTCTGAATGTGATAGTCCTGCTCCTTAGTGCCAATCCAATTGCTCGGCTGATGACTTAAGAAATGAGTCCCAGAGGGGTGGTAATCTGAGAATCCAGTATGTGGGTTGATGTGTCCATTTGTATCTTATTTAATTGGTTTGTTTTTACTCTGGGGAAAGGTAGTTCATTATTCAGTGCATGTACATGCTGTACATTTTCAAACCATAAAATAAAACAGAATCAGTCACACAGTCATTCCAACTCTACCACAAACACGAAGGCAGAAGCTTTTTAGGTTTTGGGGGTGGCCTACTTGTGTGGTAGCTCTGGCCACCCTTCGGTTGCGGCGGCGGAGGGTTTGACGTGCCTCAGGAGCCTTTGTGCATCAACCCTCCTCAGGAGCCGCGGCGTATGGGGGTCCCAGTAGATGCCGTTGACCAGGCATGTGGTGTAGGGTGCCACCTAAGGCCCGGAAGACAAAAAAAAACATCTGACAAGTTATTCAATCAGCAATGCAACTGCTTCCACTTCTTCTGTCACACATCCACTAATACTACTTTTACTGCTGCTAGCACTTTTATCTCTACTGTCACTATTTTCACACTGAAATCACTCCTATCATTACTATTCATTACTATCATTACTATTGCCCCACCTAAATCCCTACTGCTAGCATTTCTATCACTACTGTCACTGCTATCACTACTAACATTACTGTTGCTATTGTCCTAAATCACTACTGCTATCACTACTGTCATTGCTATCACTACTGTCACTGATATCTTTACTGTCCCTGCTATCACTACTAATGTTACTGTCAATTTTGTCCTAAATCACTACTGCTATTACTACTGTCCCTGCTATCACTACTAACATTACTGTCAATATTGTCCTAACTCACTACTAACATTACTGTCAATATTGTCCTAACTCACTACTAACATTACTGTCAGTATTGTCCTAACTCACTACTAACATTACTGTCAATATTGTCCTAAATCACTACTGCTATCACTACTGTCACTGCTACCATTACTGTCACTATTGTCACAACTAAATCATTACTGCTAGCACTGCTGACACTGCTATCAATCTGCTACCACTAAAAACGGGTCTTTGGCAAGTGTATTTGCAAAAGATGATATAAACAAACCCAATTCCACAAATACCAATCCACATAAACAAATTGAAAAGTTCAGCTTGTACAGACTCACATCCAGGAAAACACACCAGCCTGTGTTTTGTAAAATGAGAACATTCTGGCCCCACATGTCCTTCCCCTTTTCCCGCAGGGCCTTGTCAGGGGGAGGAGAGTCAATAATCTCAGGCTTCAGCCACCAGGGCTGGACCAATGGGATAGTAGGATAAGCAGCTGGAACAGGTGAACTGGCTGAACTGGTGGTGGCAGAGGGCAATGTAGACTTACGCTGGTTCTGAAGTTTGATGTGTACAGTTCCGGGTGAATTTCATACTCTAGGGGGTCATAGACACCATCACTCTTCCTCATCAGGTGGTGGTGACGACTCAGAACGGTAGCGTACACTCTGGACATATCTGATACCGGAGAGGGAGTTAGCCGCATTACATGACAAACATTATAAACAGAACAGATCCACTTACAGTCCATTCATGTTAATGCATATTTTTGTTTATAATATTTATAATATTCAGATGCACCCCATTACAAATGGGGAGGTAGTTAACACCTCCAGTGTGAGACACGTCTTTCAGCTCATGAGGCTCGACATACTCAACAGGAAGCTCATTGATGATATCTTGTGCACCCTATAACATGAAAGAAAGTAGTGGAGAATTCAGTAAACATTGATCTTCCTAAGACTTTTATTCATATGAAGGTGCAGTTTGTGTTCGGGGATAGCTCGGTCAGAGTTGTGGGTTGCTCTAGGCCTTCCTACCTTAGAGACGTTGCCTGTGCCGGTAAAGACAAACGTCACTGGGCCTATAGACTTGGGCATGAGGCCCATGGAGATCTCGTACCCACAATCCCTCACTGCCTGGACGGCCTGGCTGACATTCCTATAGTTGTGGGCCATGCCGATGTGCTGTGACACAGGAAGTGATGCCAAAGGGGCAGTGGAGGAAAAGGAAATAAGTAGTTAATGAAGAGATCTACTTGGGTAAAGAAACTTCACCAAAAACTAATAATTGGGAAATCAATACCCAATCCTGTTAAGAAAAAGGGCGACCAGATCCGTTGCAAAAACTCAGAGATGATAATCTGATCTAAATTGGTTCTCATCTTTAACAGACAAAAATAAATCGGAAAGATTAGAAATGTAGCTTTACTGCCATCAACAGTTTTGTGACTCGTCTGGCACCGAATGTCAACATTTCATAGGCATTTTGTGTTTTAGCCAAGCCTGTCTAATTAATGAGCTGTTGTCTACAGATTTTTATACTGCCCATTTGAAAGTGTAGAATAGTAGGCTATTCATTAACTTAACATCAGAGCTGCAGAGTTCTGAAAGATGTTTTAGTTACCGCATACCTCTATGTCAAAGCACTCTTGATGAAATTGCTCCTTTTAGATCTAGGTCAAGGCCTGAAACAGAACTTTACCCTTGTTTAGATGAGAACATACGAAACCTTAAGGAGACACGTAGAAAAGCAGAACAAAAATGGAAAATGATTAAACTACATGTCCATTACATTTAATTGAAGGGGCTGCTATTATGTTACAATAAGGCAATTAAGGGTGTGAAGGCTAGATGTTTTTCTGACCTAATTGCAGCAAACTGTCATAACCCAAAGTTCTTATTTAGAACTATTGACCATGTTGTTAATCCAGCACCAGTCAGGGCCACGGCCTCAACTGCTGCAGACTGTGAAAAGTTCTTAACCTTTTTTAATCAGAAAATTGCTAATATTAGATATATGATAAACCATACTCTGCCCCGTATTGAATAAGTTTAGACCCCTGTCTAAACTTATTTAACTCTTTTACTCCAATTGTTTCAGAAGACCTTTTAGATATCACATCTCATTTAAAACCCTCCTTTTGCCCTCTAGACATTATACCACCCAGAATGCTTAAAGAAAGTATTGGAACAGTAGGCCCTGAACTACTCTCCATTATAAATGGTTCTCTCCGCACAGGTTGTGTCCCTGACTATTTTAAGTCAGTATGTGTTCTTCTTAAAAAACCTATTCTTGACACCTCTGTTTTTAATAACTACAGGCCAATTTCCAAGCTGCCCTCCTTATCCAAAAATGTAGAGAAAGTTGTAGCAAAGCAACTTTTACAGGTGGTGCAACACAATCTTATTTTAGAGAAATTCCAGTCAGACTTTTGTCAGAAACACAGTACTGAAACTGCTCTTGTTATGGTTACAAATGACTTGTTGTTGAATGCTGACTCTGGAGAATGTTCAATCTTTTTGTTAATGGATCTTAGTGCAGCTTTCGACACCACAGACCACAACATTTTAATTGACAGACTTTGGGTTGGGATCTCTACTACTGCACTACATTGGTCGTATCTGTAAAATAGAGCATGTGTAGTGTCCATTCACAATTACTCCATTAACAATGTCTTCCTCTGTTCCTGTCATATGTGGTGTTCCGCAGGGTTCCACCCTCGGGCCAATCCTGTTTTCTCTATATATGCTTCCATTAGGTAGCATAATTCGGCAGCATGACATTTCTTTTCATTGTTACGCAGATGATACGCAGTAGTATTTGTCAGTTAAGCCAAATGATTTGAGCAAGTTGTGTGTTCTGCATAATTGCCTTGAAGACGTTACAAACTGGATGTCCAATAATTGTCTTCAGTTAAACACTGATAAAACCGAAGTTTTAATAATTGGCCCCTCATCTATTTTGGATGAAGTTCGGTTGGCTCTACGATCGCTAGCAAACAATATTGTGCCTGTGGCCAGAAATCTGGGAGTTCTCTTAGATCCAGACTTACAATGTGAATATAACACAAAAAAACTGGTGCAGTCATGCTTTTACCAACTTAGAAACATTGTAAAAATAAGATTTCTTATTTCTTATATCTTATCTAAAAACTCATTTTTATAACATGGCTTTTACAAATATTTTATCATTGTGATTTTATATTTTGTTTATTCTTTTTACTTCCTTTACATTTAAAATAAATAATATACATGTTTTATATATTTTTTTATTATTATTTTAATGTATTTCTATTTTTATTGTGTGTAAAGCACTGTGTAATTGCATTAGAAACGTGCTATACAAATAAAGTTATTATTATTATTATTATACAGAAAGACAACTGTGTGTTACAGTATATATCCATTGCAAATGACAAGTACACATATATAGTTTTCCAATACCAGCCCTCTCAATCTCAACAGACTGAAATAGCTGACGCGTCATAATCCTAGCTGCAAAACACGATACTGCTTCTTTTCACATTTCATCATTCTCTTATCTCATAAGAAATTTCAGAATTGCTTCAAATAATATCTGTTTCGTTTTGGCTTGCCCCGGCTCTGCGTTTAGAGAATTGCGTAAATCTTGTCAGATTTGTCAACAAATTTGCTTCAATTAGCTCTACAAAAATATCTGTGCTTATATTCAGCCAACATTGATAAAATATTTACATGGTTATCAAAATGGTGAGGTGATGTAAGCCTACACGAAACACAGACTTTATTTGAAGAGGATTAAAAAGTCTCGTACGGAAGAAAAGAATGGTGTAAGAACCCAGAGGAGCTTTTCCAGTTGTGCCGCAAGGTTTTATGGAGATTATGACTCATATTATTTCAGTCAATAGGCCCAATATTTGTGCCTTGTTGTGAAAAAGCAACTTATTCCATATCTCCAGAGCAAACATTCTAGAATATACTACTTCCATTTGTCCTTCCTTAACTCATTGGCTCAGGAAAGGGTCAGATACAGCATCACATATCAGATTCTATTTGTGCCTTGTTGTGAAAAAGCAACTTATTCCATATCTCCAGAGCAAACTTTCTAGAATATACTACTTCCATTTGTCCTTCCTTAACTCATTGGCTCAGGAAAGAGTCAGATACCGCATCACATATCAGATTCTGTAGATCTCTACATGGAATCCTTACCAGACAAAATTCTTACCATAAAAGGTGTGTGATGTCCCAGTGCCAGATAACGAAGTCCTAAGCCATGCAAAATATTTATCATTCCTGTAAGGAGCAACAAAGGAAAAATGAAAACAGAAGGTGTTTTTTGGCAACAGATGTTGAAAGGCCATATGACAACAGAGATAAATGCTAAAACCCAGCTTTATAAATGCAACTAAAATACCTCATCAGAGCACTTTAACTCTCTTACCACATCAGAACACCAATACATAAGCTTGTTTTATGCTATTATTTGTAAATAAACAAAACGTATGATACATATACACACCATATGGCGAAAAGTATGTGGACACCCCTACTAATTATTGAGTTCAAACGTTTCAGCCACATAAAATCTAGCACATAGCCATGAAATCTAGACAAACATTGGCAGTACAATACTAACCCATACTGATCAGTGACCTTAAACGTGGCACTGTCATAGGATGCCACCTTTGTCACTAGTCAGTTAGTGAAATTTCTGACCTACTAGATCTGCCTCGGTCAACTGTAAGTGCTATAACTGTGAATTGGAAGCGTCTAGGAGCAACAACAGCCTGTAATGTTACAGAATACAAGGGCATTTTAAGATATTTGGGTGCTTCCAACTTTATGGCAACAGTTGGGGAAGGCCCTTTCCTGTTTCAACATGACTGTGCTCCTTTGCGCAACGTGGGGTCCAGAAAGACACGCTTCAACAAGGTTGTTGTGGAGGAACTCAAGTGGCCTGCACAGAGCCCTGACCTCAACCCCATTGAACACCTTTGGGATGAATTAGAATGTGATTGCGAGCCCAGCCTTCTCCTCCAACATCAGTGTCTGACCTCACAAATGCTCTTTTGGCTGAATGGGTACAAATTCCCAAAGTGACACTCCAAAGTCTTGTGGAAAGGCTTCACAGAAGAGTGGCGGCTGTTACATCTGCAATGGTGGGAGGGCAACTCCATATTAATGACCATGGTTTTGGAATGGGATTTCCAACAAGCTCATGTAGGTGTGATGGTTGGGTGTACACATAGCTGGCACCATGTTGTGTATATATAAGAATGCCACTAGTGTGTTCGGCCACTATCTATTTTTTGGTCTCCAGTTGCATATTTGTTCCATGCTTTAATTTAAGAGCACACTTCAGACATTAAAATGTGTGAATTTCAAAAGAAAGTGGAAAAGTGTTCTGAAACTTTTGTCCGGTACTGTATATATATGTAAAAACATATTTCAAAATACATAAATAAATAAAATTGATTTGTAGAAAATAACAACTGGTCAAAATAACCAAAAAAAGATGCATTGTTTTCAGACCTCAATTAATGCAAAGAAAACAAATTCATATTCATTTTTCAACAACAAAATACAAATGTTTTAACTTAGGAAGAGTTCAGAAATCAATATACGGTAGAATAACCCTGATTTATAATCATAGCTTTCATGCGTCTTGGCATGCTCTCCACCAGTCTGTCACATTGCTGTTGAGTGACTTTATGCCACTCCTGGCACAAACATTCAAGTAGCTCGGCTTTGTTTGATGGCTTGTGACCATCAATCTTCCTCTTGATCAAATTTCAGAGGTTTTCAATGGGGTTCAGGTCTGGAGATTGGGCTGGCCATGACAGGGTCTTGATGTGGTGGTCCTCCATCCACACCTTGATTGGACCTGGCTGTGTGGCATGGAGCATTGTCCTGCTGGAAAAACCAATTCTCAGAGTTGGGGAACATTGTCAGAGCAGAAGGAAGCAGGTGTTCTTCCAGGATAACCTTGTACTTGGCTTGATTCATGCGTCCTTCACAAAGACAAATCTGCCCGATTCCAGCCTTGCTGAAGCATCCCCAGATCATCACCAATCCTCCACCAAATTTCACAGTGGGTGCGAGACACTGTGGCTTGTAGGCCTCTCCAGGTCTCCGTCTAACCATTAGACGACCAGGTGTTGGGCAAAGCTGAAAAATTGACTCATCTGAGAAGATGACCTTACTCCATTCCTCTACGATCCAATCCTTATGGTCTTTTGCAAACTTCAGCCTGGCTCTTCTTTGCTTCTCATTGATGAAGGGCTTTTTTCTGGCTTTGCACGACTTCAGCCCTGCCCCTAGGAGCCTGTTTCAAACTGCCCTCGTCGTGCACTTCACCCCAGCTGCTGTTTGCCATTATTTTTTGTAGGTCACTTGATGTCATCCTACGGTTGTTGGGTGACATTCAAATAAGCTGACGGTCATCTTGGTGAGAGCTGATGCTCACTGTAACCCTCTGCCAGTAAAGCCAGAATTGAACCCTACTTTTCCTCACTCAAAGCTTTTCTTTTCAACTCTTTTGTCATGCTGAATAGTTATTTCTTTATTCAAATTACCTTTGAGGTACTACTTGCACTGTTTTTGCCATCCAGCTGGTCCTATTGCAAGAGGATAGTGATGATCACAGCAGTGGTTTTTATACTTTTCCTCATTAAATTAGATTTGGTTCAGGTAATCACCTAATCAGTACCTCATTAAGTAAAATGAGGTATGCCTGTGTTGGAATTTAATAGACACTGGAATGGAATGGCAGCCATACATGTAGAGATGCTGATTTAAGAAAAATTAGGAGTGGTCTCTTAATTTTTCCCCCACTGTACACACACACACAGGGAAAAAATTATTTCATCCCCTGCTGATTTTGTACGTTTGCCCACTGACAAAGAAATGATCAGTCTATAATTTTAATGGTAGGTTTATTTGAACAGTGAGAGGCAGAATAACAACAAAAAAATCCAGAAAAACGCATGTCAAAAATGTTATAAATTGATTTGCATTTTAATGAGTGAAATCAGTATTCGACCCCTCTGCAAAACATGACTTAGTACTTGGTGGCAAAACCCTTGCATCATCTTTAGAAGAGGCTTCATCTTTAGAAGAGGCTTCCTTCTGGGACGACAGACATGCAGACCAATTTGATGCAGTGTGCGGCGTATGGTCTGAGCACTGACAGGCTGACCCCCCACCCCTTCAACCTCTGCAGCAATGCGGACAGCACTTATATGTCTATTTCCCAAAGACAACCTCTGGATATGACGCTGAGCACGTGCACTCAACTTCTTTGGTCGACCATGGCGAGGCCTGTTCTGAGTGGAACCTGTCCTGTTAAACCGCTGTATGGTCTTGACCACCGTGCTGCAGCTCAGTTTCAGGGTCTTGGCAATCTTCTTACAGCCTAGGCCATCTTTATGTAGAGCAACAATTCTTTTTTTCAGATCCTCAGAGAGTTCTTTGCCATGAGGTGCCATGTTGAACCTCCAGTGACCAGTATGAGGGAGTGTGAGAGCGATAACACCAAATTTAATACACCTGCTCCCCATTCACACCTGAGACCTTGTAACACTAACGAGTCACATGACACCGGGGAGGGAAAATGGCTAATTGGGCCCAATTTGGATATTTTCACTTAGGGGTGTACTTACTTTTGCTGCCA
The DNA here is from genome assembly GCA_016801175.1 of Esox masquinongy. Taxonomy (NCBI): domain Eukaryota; kingdom Metazoa; phylum Chordata; class Actinopteri; order Esociformes; family Esocidae; genus Esox; species Esox masquinongy. Next base: position 51,014 of record JACXGI010002204.1, read on the forward strand.
GCGGTTTGGACATTAATGGCTGTGTGTTGAGTTATTTTGAGGGGACCGCAGATTTACGCTGTTATACAAGCTGTACACTCACTACTTTACATTGTAGCAAAGTGTCATTTCTTCAGTGTTGTCACATGACAAGATATAATCAAATATTTGCAAAAATGTGAGGGGTGTACTCACTTTTGTGAGATACTGTATATACACACACAAAAGACTACCTGCAACGCCAGCCCACTGTCCAAATGCCACAATACGAAAGCCGTTGGCGTCCACCATCTTCTCATAGTCGATGAGACGAACTTCCTAGAAAGACCAGAGGATATCCATGACTGAGGTACAGACATGTGCATCCACACCATTGAGCTCATCATATGAACACGCTCATATTTAGGCCGGGGAATCACAACAATCAATGACTAAGAAAGACCACTATAGAGGCTGTGTCGGTTTATTTATGCTGTGTATATTGGCATAGTGCAGTATGGTCATAGGACAACAGTGGTCTAACCTTTTTCAGCAGATCATCTAGAAGTCCCATGTTAGCTTCCTGTGCTTTGATGGTGTGAGAGAAGAAAGCATAGGTTTTTCTGGGATAGACTTTCCCCTCTGGGGGCCTCTTGACGCCAATGATCAAAGACGCCTCCGAAATGTCTTCGGAAATGACGGCGCCCACTTTCTCATAATACTGAAATAAAACATGCAATAATAAAACATGCTTCAGCTAGTTCAAAACACTTTGTCCAGTTATAAACACATAAACAATCATTACATTTCTGTTTGCTGAATGCACTGTTTTGTTATATTACAAGAGTATCTTAAATAAGAAAAGTAATTTTCTGTTTAAACAAAGTATACTATCAAATAAGTGCTATTTTTACCAATAATATCTTACATGCCAATATCCACCAGTGGCATCCACAGTCAGTTTGCTTAATCATTCTGCCTCTTTTGCTACGTCATTTTCAAAATGTTCATAGCATATACGGACGTAGCTGCCTCTGTTTCGAGCACCAACAGAAGGCTGTTGTTAGGGTTACTCCCTCATCAGGAGGGGTGAGGGAGAGGGGATCGAGCTGGCCACACACTCCACTCACAATACAGACACAAGTAGAGAGTTTGATATAAGGACAAGATGTTTCACCTTACCGTTTGACCAAATCAGAAAAATATGAATTCACAAAAAAAAAAATGTTTTTGAAGGTTGCGCTGGTGCAACCAATTAAAACTGGTGCAACCAATTAAAACGTAATGTAACTCGAAAAGCCATGGAAGAAGTAGTCTGAAGCCCTGCATGCTGTTTTCTAGACACTGTGCAGGCCCACCATTGATAACATGCCTCAATTTTCTCACCTGTTTAACAAAAAGCTTACTTGCGAGCGTAGGTCACAATGTGTAGTCTTTATTTTTCTCTGAACATATTGTACTGTTTGACCTCTCGCCATTGGATTTGCGTATTTCTCAATGACAGTCACCGCTCACCTTCTCATGGATAGCCCTTCGGTTGGAGGGCTGGACGAGGACCTTGTGGCCGGCATTGACAATCTCCCTGACATGTCGTGGTGCCAAAGGAGCTCGTCTCTCCCAGACGTTTATGTCTTCACGTCGCATGGCCATGACAGTCTTATGATGCTCATATCGCCGCTGGCCACAAAGGCAGCTCCTCATTCCTTTAGCCTGATGCCTCATGAGTCGCAACATGGCTACACCCCCCCTGCTTTAGAGAAGAGAGTGAGGGGAGAACCACTCCAAAATTTTTGTGAGAAGTTGTGCAAACTGATTAGACAGTGTGACCTTCCTCTAAGTAAAGGAGAACTTCAAAGTAAGACCATCTACAAAGACTGGTTTTGTCTGCTTGGCTGAACATGTAAGTGCAGAACACACACAGACATTCTACCTGTAACGCTGAGTCTGGCTGCATTTTGAAAAACTCATCAGACGACTTAATTTTACAGCACTTCAATGGGTGGCAGAAAATGAGCTTTCAAAGGGTTTCATTGATTGATTTGACAATTACAACAGCCTATACAGAGCCTCAACGTAACATCTGAAGGAACTGGCAGACCACACTTTATGAACATGTAGCCTACATGTTGGCCCATCAGAGAAGAAGCCTGCCTAAACATAATAATCAAACTAACAACACGGAAACATAGCAAGCCAGTCAAATTACAATTTAAGGAACTGTTATTGGGTTAATATCAGATTTGATTACTTCCAGACATTTGAAAAATATTCAGAGCCACAGCGAGCAGGCCTAATCCTCTGTTCATCGGATCTAACAACCAAGAGAAGGAAGCGATCTCAGAACTCTGGCTGAGGCATTCAAAGTGTCAAAAAATAGAACAAATAAAAACAATCATCTTCTAAAGTAATAGCTTCTAAAGACAACATGCCATCACTATATAAATGATATATTCTGAATCAGGGAAGGATGGGGAACAATTCACACTTTTTATTAACATTTTTAATTTGTTAATATATATATACACATATTTCAACTTAAACCTTCAATAGCGCCTAAACACTATAGCAATTATATACTCATATACTTATATACTATCAGGGGAGGATGAAAAGCAATGCCTACCTGTTTTATTAACTAAAGGCATGTATTGTTCTCCATTCAGATTCAGAAAAGGGTATATCATTGTGTCACTGATCAAATGCTGTATTTAGGAGGTATTGAAGCTTGAAGTGGATTTTTTTCCTCCTAATAAAAGGTTTGGAATGTTCTCCATCACATAATATATAAATACTATTGTGGTGACATGCTGTCTGTAGGAGATATTGAAGCTTGACTCAATTGTATGCAAATCGACCTTAGAGCTATTGAGATTTAAAGAGCAGTTTATTTTGGCGAATGTCTAATCTGAAACTAACTTCACCGCGGTATAACAGGATGGGAAGCCACATGTACTGAGAAGACAGTCAAACATATCCGTATTTTGAAAAACACTCAAAACGGCAAGAATGTACGTCGTCAATATGCCAATCGATACAGCAGGCTCACCAGTATTATGTCCATGCACCAGCCGTGTCGAACTTTACTATTGAGTAGGCAACTGTAATAGACATTGAGACAAACTAGTAACAAACTAGTTACTACACATGGCATATTTCATCGTATGCTCGAGAAAACATTTGAAACAAATAACAGTTGTATCTAACCCACCTTTCTATAACTACTATTGGAAACAGATGTCCAAGATTGCAATGTGACGGCGTTCTCCCTAGGTGCGTCAAGGTAGACTACGCCGTCGTTCAGAGGAACATAAGGAACATGGCGTTTAAAATAAACAGTACACTGAACATTGCGATGTAGAATGTGACCTGCGGAATGTGTAGATCTGTAAACCATCCACATCAAACAGCAGATGACATGATGATAGCTGAATGCTTTACAAGTCGACGTTTTGGCGCGGCGAAGGGTGATCTGCGAGAGGGTAGGGGTAATTTGAATCCCCCAGATTGTTCCCACCAATCCCATCGCAGTTCGGAGGATCAGCCTCTTCACACTGTCCTTGACGTAACCGTCGCAGAATTATGACTACAGTCGGCATTCCCAAATGGAATCATGCCTCGCTGCTGAACCAGTCTTTTAAACCAGTTTTGTCATCCTCTTTAGTTGAAGCACTGAGAGAAAAAAAACGAACGTACAGTGCTATGCTTACTATATTTTCATTTATATAAGAAGTTAGGTTAGGCCTGCCCATGCTTTTTGTAATTAATAACACGATTTTACAAATAAGAAGAGAAGAAAATAGGTCAAGTTTTGCGGGGATGGGCACAACATTTTTAAAATTGCAACTACCAAACATTAAAAAGTAATGTATCACAATAAAAGCTATATTCTTTATAGATATTTTTTAGATAGCATAGTGAAAAACACCCTTAGAATCAGTCTACATTTACCCGTGATACATTACAAATGCTCTTCAACATAACGACAAGAATGTCAAAGTTAGAGCTTTTTGTTTGGACAGGGTGATGGATGGTGTGCTAACTAAGACAAAAAACAGAAACATTTCACATTTCATGATGCATTTGCCTAAATCAAGTGATACCCTTGCCTTAGTAGTTTCTCTCTGTATTTGTGTGTGGTCACTTGTGTCGCGTATTGCAGGTTCTATGCTACTTACTGCTCTCTAGTTCCTATTTCAGACGAGAATAGCCTGCTCAACATGAAATATACAACCATTGGCTCAACTGCGCAATGTCTATCAATAAAATTATCACCGTACTGCATTTTTTATATTTTGGAATATATAGCTTATCTCACGATTAAAGAACCTACGATCCGTCGTAGTGTATGAACCTTACATATAATGAAAACGATAGCCTATTATCTAAAACAGAAAAAACCTACCTAAATAATTTAATGTTGGAATTCTGAAATGTAGCCTAACATTCCTTTTAGCTTGTTGGGTACAAAACCACATGGTAATGTAGATTCAGTGCACTGTAAATTGTATTACCATTAAATAGTTTGAAATGTTGACTCGTCTTTGCAAAGTAGTAGCTTTACTTAATGGATGATAAAATGTGGATTCTTGACACCGTCCACGAGAGGGGGTGAGTCTACCTCCCTAACGTTCCACGCAAGCCATAAATATAACAAGGTGAGGCTATATGGACATGCCTGGCCGACATATCGTTGACTTGTGTCCTACCGGAACATAAGTCAACGCACAGATTCGATTAATTCAGTCAGTTGTCCTAATAACCAAAGCTATGTATTATTACAGCTTTACAAAATTAGGTCTTTTGACTCTATGGTGAAATGTGTATAATTGCATTAAACGTGTAATACAAATAGGGCTACAACATTTTCAAATTGTTTGTCTTTCCGGGAGAGTATGTGTATAATGGGTGCAGAATGAAGTAGTCACAAAAAATACAAATGAAGCCTCTTCCCCATGTATAGGATGCAAGGCTACATCTCTTTAGGGTATAACTACTTTATCTACGTTTAAAACTCAAAATGATAATAACATCCACAATCTTAAATTCTACTATTCTACAATGCTTAAATTCTACTATGTTAAATGATAAGTGAATTTACGTTTTCGTCGGTTTGCATGATTTATGCCTGAATTTAATCATAAAGTTAAAAAGGAAATATAAATATGGTTTTATTAAATTGGGCAGGTAAATAAATACAAATAAAATAATTGGTAAGTAGAAAATGCCTAAGGAAAAAAACGCTTGTGAATGCACTGACTAGTCTCCTGCGCACAATGACGGTTTAGGTTTGCTAAGCTAAAGCCCAGGCATTGAACTAATGCAACTATTCAATTTTCAGGCAAGGTTAGGCTTACACAACATGCATGGACAGTCACTCAACAGTCTTATCCACGGGACAAACTGAACAAGGTGGTTATGCATTGAAAATGAAAATAAAAATTGCAACATTTTCGGAATTGAGCAGTTTCTACTTCACTTTTCACATTCCATTTGTTTAGCATTTACTATTTCCATTAACTATTTAAAAAATGAATCATGTTCAATTTAGTTGTGAACTGATATGGAAATAATATCAATGCATTTAGCATTTTGACATTCAAGTGTATGTGTAGCATTGATTATCCTCCATACATCCCTACATTAATCAGCGTTTTTATTATCCTCTCCATGGTCGCAGCTAACCATGGTGATGGGGAAGATAATAGACCTAAAAGCCGCAACAGCAGTCCTAGTCGTAAGATGACGACTATTAGGTACCACACGTTTGTTAGGCTATTATTTTTAATTATTTTTAATAAGAATTATCAAATTAAAATTTGGGTTATAATTATTCGGGTATTTCACCTAGCAATCACGTGAATCTTTTGGCCCATGCATTTTGCTTTGTAAATAATGCACAATATGATATCGGAAACATGACATACACAGATTCCATTTTATTGTCATTCTTTCCTTTCCAAAACTTTGATTATTTCGTTTGTGCACTTGCTTGAAATGTAGCCCATACGCATCATTTAAACCTCATTTCTGCAAAACTTTGCATATACAAACAAATCATTTGACTTTATCAACGGTATCTTATAAAATGGGTAGGCTACCACACTTATCACAACAAAAAATCTTTTATAGATTTCAGTAGTCTCTTAAATTATTAGGCTACAGTGTTACAATTTCAAATAAATATCGACATTTTACAATAATCCTGAGATTGAAAGAAAACAAATGTATAGTGACATTAAAAATGTCAAATTCAAGGAAAAGATGTACAAATACAATTGTCCACCATATCTCTTCGCCGTCTAAACTCACCATTAGGCTATGGCCTCTTTGCAGATTTGAGCAAATCAGTGTGCGTAAAGGCGCATCGGCTGGCTGGCATTTGAGCTCCGCGAACTTTTTAGTGAGTTTCAGATGTCGGGAGAGTGGCAGGGGATTGGGATCCAGAGAGATCATGTAGTTTTCGGATGTGCTTTTTTAGGTCAAAGTTCCGGCAGAATCCCTTGCCGCAAGTTGGGCACGTGAAGGGCTTCTTGTCATTGTGCGTGTGCATGTGGAACGTAAGGTTGTACACTTGGTGGAAGGCCTTGTTGCAGATGTTGCACTTGAACTGTTTCTCACCGCTATGTGTCAATTTGTGGTTCTTGTAATTACCTTGAGGATAATAACAGAAATCAGGTGTCAACAGTAAAATGTCAGGGCTACAGTTATCAGTCAATTCAGTTTTATTTTGTCATGAATTAATACATTTAGATATACATTGTAGCCTGCATTTAATCAGCCTTTTATTGAGCAACACATTCAGCTGTGATGGAAATCCGTAAGGTATTAACTTCTCCAAGATAATATTTTACCAGATACAGCGAATAATTTCATATATTAGGTTCCTTTGGAAAAATAGTATAGGAATATGATAATTTTGTAAACGACTAATCATATAATCCCACTTGAACTTGGGACACTTAAATACAATAACATTCTTTCTCACCTTTTTGATGAAAACCTTTGCCGCAGAACTCACAGACGAAGGGTTTGTAACCTGCATGGATTCGTGTGTGTGTGTTAAGAGTTGAACTCCGGTTAAAGGCTTTTCCACACTGGTTGCATTTATGAGGCTTTTCCTGTGAAGGACATATAAACATTTATGCGTCTTTAGAAACCTAATATTATAGGCTATGGTATCTAACGAAAACTGTACTGTTAAATTAATAAACAAGTTTGATATTTTTCAATAAAACTGTGTTTAAACAAGTGACATTTGAAAATCCAATAAAACCCTATATCAGGCTAAATATTAAGTAAAAATTAAGTAGATTATACTAATAGCATTGATGAGCTTTATCAAACGTATAAACAACGTTCCATTTTGAGGTCGTTATAGTGCAGCCAAACAATTTATGATATCGTTATGAATACAAATAGATTAATAATGATCGAATAGAATACCTGAGTATGAATAATTTTATGTCGACAAAGCGTGCTTGCTTGTCGAAATCCCTTGCCGCATACTTTGCAGACGAATGGTCTCGCTCCGGTGTGCACGGGCATATGGCGCGTTAAATTATAGTGGGCATTGAACACCTGTGGATAGAAAATACACAAATTATACTTTATAAAAACATAACTAAGGCCAACAAGGCAGAAACAACCGTCTACGAAATATTTATATGTAGATATATAGATATATATTATTTACCTTTCCACAAACCTCGCAGGTGAATACTTTGGGTTTACCGCCTGCGCAACCACTGTTCAATTTGGAAGAGCCCTTGAATAGTTTGTCAGATAAAATCTGTGCGCTCTCTTTCATGTAGTGATGAAGCTGGGTTTGGGAAACGTCTTTAAAAGCAACTCCGGATGGGTATCTGTCTGCACAGTGAGACACTTTATTTTTCTCCGCGAGGAAAGCTCTCTGGCGTGCATGTTGCAATGGAGTGTTGAGAAAGTAGGAGGCCATGGGGTGGATGTTTACAATGCTGGCCGGGGGTGGGCACCCACTCTCTCCGCAGTTCAGGTAGCACACGGCCCCCATGGCATGAAAGGACGACTGGTTTACTACCCGCGGTCGAAAAAGTTTGTATTGTCCCACCGACGGACCCACATCAGGTTGTTCGTTCTTATAGTTCAACCCAATGCCCACCAACTCATTTGAATTATACGAGGCCGCGTCAAAGTGACTTGTATCTATTCCATTAATATTTAGTTTATGACCAGGTTCGTATGCCAATGGCATGAATGGTATCATACAATGCAATGATGATGAAGTCATGCTGAGCGCCTGCTTCGGGTCAGTTTTACCCACCGGAGTGTGATGGAACAGGTTGGGGAAAGGTATTGACTTTGGCTCGGGAGTCCTAGCCATAATCCGTTCGATCGAAAAAGCGAGAGGCTTGGTGGAGGTGATCATGTTTCCACCCTCAGTCAAGTTTCCAGATGCCGAGGGGGAGCCGAATATTCCCGCTGAGTGGTAGAGCGCACTGTCCATGACTTTCAAAACAACACCTTTGGAGAGTCGGCGTTGGTGCTCCTTTTGTAGATACCTTTGATTCCTTCTCACTGCCCCGCTAGAAAGGACATCATTCGGCGCACTCTAGGTCGACGCAAGCCCCCTCACTGTTCGCTTGCGTTGATTCTGGACAATCAGCACTTATGTCTACCAGGACTGCTCAATAAAGCATGTTGAGTCAATAATGCAGCCAAGACCTCACCAATCGTTACCATCCAAGAAGAAAAAGTAAAGTAGATAATTGCTCAATTCTCTTTCATCAATTCTCCACTTGTGGCCCGTCTATTACTGCTATGGGTGCGTGTCTCGGTTGCGTCGCGAAGGAGGTGTTCTTAGTGGCCAGAGTCTTGTTCAACTGTAAAGCGTTTGGCAAATCTGAGGTCCCCTTGTGGCTTTGTGTGACATCATTTGAAATCGCACAGACGACAGGCGCTCAGTAGGGTCAGAGGATGTCAGCATTTGACAGATCAGAATTTGACATACATTTTCGTGCATCATATGTGGTTTTGCATGATATTTTATGCATACAACATTGGTATTGGTTTTACGAATGGTTGTGTTATGCACAGGAGACATGTATTTAATAATAGCATAAAAGTGACCTACTTAGTCTATGATTGAAATAACCGAAATTGTACTTACATTTTAAAACGTTGCCCCATATGACGCTGCATTTTCTTTTTAAAATGACAATGTCTAATTGCGTCTGTTGTAATCCAAGAGAAAAACAAACCATTTTGCAGAACACACTACTACCTAATCTTAATTGTACTTCATTCAGGCTGATCAAAGGCGAAGATACAAATGTATACGTGCTGTTACCCAGGACCGCTGAAGCGTAGGCTTTACATTGAGCTCTCTGCTGTATAAAATATAATAGGCTACAATTGAGATTTTTTAGGATGTCTGCCAATATTCATGTCTGCCAATTTTATACCAGTTCCACCATATATCCATTGGAATTGCAGGAGTGTGCTTGCGACGAGTGATGAGCTCCATACGTGCCTCAAGAACTATCACCTTCAGGAGAGGTTTATGTATCTGAGCAACAATTTCTCTTGTGTATATAGTCCTACACTATAAATGCAAGTCCTGGTTCCAGTCGAAGTCGAATTGCTTATACGATGGAACGTTTCATCTGGGGATATCCAGGATGCCCAGTGCCAATCCTGCCAATAAACAAGGAAAATTCACATTGATCTGAATCTGTTACGGCAGTTTTTATTCAGACGGGTCTTGATTGATTTTATATACAAAATATGAAATTAAGGAATTTCACTGATAGAGTAGATATTCCAATGCATTAACGGCTGGTATAGGTTATAAGAATATGTATAACCAACCCATAGGCTAGCACTACAATAGCACCTAATTTATTATTAGGCCCTATTATTGTAATTGCATAATAAGGGAACATATTTCAGTATTTTTTAATGACATTCAGACTTTTATAAGCACATATTAAATAATTACTGCTTAAGGAAAAATCAAATTGGTGGTAAAACGCTGTAACTATTTGATGTCAAATTGCCTATAGGCTAATCTAAAGCTTTTTAAATAAAATCAGCGGGGTGCCTTCGTGTGCTTCTCGAATTTCTTTCAGCAGAACGTTTGGAGATCTGAAAACCCATATGGCTCGGTTTGCTATTCATTAATGCGCTGCTAAGTATTCAGACCTAAACATCTTTCATTTAATTATAAATCATGTGTAATCAGTTGACTGACGTTAAGGTCGCATGTAATTAAGCCAAATCTTGGTATAATCTTACGTTTATCTCTTATGTTTTCTTTTCCTTCAATTGCGAATCTATGATGTTAAGAGAATAGGATACTGTTCACTTCTATCGCAAGAATCCAGGGAATCATAAATTATTCTGATAAAATAAGCAGCTCAGGGGGTGAACAGTTTTGCACACAACTACTATAGTCTACTACTACTACTAGTAATAATAGTAATAAAAATACATTACCAGCCTAATAACTATAATAATCGTTATCACCACAGCCCTACGTTTAGACCATACATGAGGTTTGCGGAAAGGTAAGTGCACTATTTTGTATTAACCCATAATCAACGTATTATTATAAATTGTGTGCATATGTGGTTAAACGTTATTGAGGCAATGGTTAATTACTGATATTTCAATAATATTATTAAACCATAGGCATATATATATATATATATATATATATATATATATATATATATATATATATGCCTATCGTATTATTATAAATTGTGTGCATATGTGGTTAAACGTTATTGAGGCAATGGTTAATTACTGATATTTAAATAATATTATTAAACGATAGGCATATAATATATATATATATATATATATATATATATATATAATATATGCTGAATGCTGCATTATTATAAGACCTGAACAAAAATGAATAGGCCTAATTGAATACATAGACCCACTTCAACGTAGTACGGGAAATACTCGTTTCGGTAATGCAAATTTGCTTAGTAAAAGAACTACAACACAAAAATAGATCTAAACCCTTTATTAGCCACCCATTTGATGTATTCAGAAAATAAACTGATTTTTCTTGCAGACCTTCAGGGAATTGGTATAGTTATTTAAGCAAAGAAAACCTAGGACGTAGGATAGGCCAGCCGTCATACTTGAAATTACAATACCGCCTCAACCATGAAGTAACTTAACCGACCATTAACCAATGTGCAATTACATGATGTCCGTAATTAATATAAGAGGATATTTTGGTTGGTTAACTTCACCGCAGGACGACGTGATGCTTGTGGCGACACAAATGGACAGCTCTACTGTGGACGAAGGTTGCCTGATGCTCATTTCCACTTTTCCCTTGTAATTCTTTTGAAATAAAAATAAAAAAAGTATTTTTGTGTAATGTGAGGTAAGCTATACAATTATATAGCACGTTGGTCTAAGCATAATGACGACAATGTGTGCAAATCATTTGACCATAAGCCCTATTCCAAGGAAAATGAAAACAAGGCAGAATATTGATCTTTGAGCTTACAACCGAACTATTTAATTCTAGAGTTCTGGGGGGGGGGGGGGGGGTGAAGTTGATTTGTTGTGAACGATGATTCGTTCAAAAAACGTTACTAGTTATGAAATTAAAACCTACTAAAAGAAAAAAATATAAGGCTAGTGGTGGTATTTCTCTATTAGACCGACGGGTCACTATCAACGTTGACGTCATGATTAAAGCCAATCATTAACAAAAAATAACCTATTAGCAAATAGTTGTCCCAGTTTCTGAGATGTTCACCATTTATTATATTAGTTTGCTATCTGATTATTTAAGAAAATTGGGCATGCCTATTGACTTTCATATTTTATGCTGAAATTGTGTTTTTTTTTTTTTACTGATATTTATAAGCCTATAGCTCTGGGAATTTGAGTGGTTAGATTTCCCTAGTTCCATTCATCACCTTACCAATCACAAGGTCTGGTCCTAATTGCAGATTAGACCCTCATATCGTTTACACAGCAATTACATTTAAGCAATTTAGCAGACGCTCCAGTCTAGAGCGACTTGGAAGTCATGAGCGCATAATTCAGTTGACAAAGACATGAAGGATGCTTTAAAAACAATTTTATTCTAACACAACGTTTACACCTGAATAAAAATAGGTGCACAGCAAACAATAGAAATATACGTATTTCATATATTTTTGCCAATTTGTTGTCTTTGAACTCCACTGACACAAACGCCTTGAGGTTTTACGGATAAAGTCAATTCTGATCCTAAAATGACGCACACAGTCCATCAAGATTAGGGGTTGCACCTGGATTACGGTGGTATTTGGGTATGTCTTATTTGTTTTAAATCTATGTGGGCACATTTCCTCATTTTAAATGAATGAATATGCTAAACTTAATGACTGAATATTGTTTATGATTATTACTGCGTCACTAGTAGGTGAAGTGACGCCAACTACGTTTACACCAATGAGACATTTTAGGTACGTTTGTTTTTATTTTAAAAACCGAATGCCATACATGCTAAAAACTAAGGCCATCAGTCCTTTAAAAATAATTGCGATATAATTGTCACCATGTTTTGTTCCTTAATTTAAATAATTTACTGACACCAAGTGACACTGCAAAATTATCAATGGATTACTTCAATATATACTTATATACTAAAATGGTGTGATTAGTTATCTCATGAATACATCCCCAAAAAGGTCTGCCTCCGAAGAGAATGCAAAAGGTCCTTGCAAATCTTTGCAATCTGTCATTTTCAATGCAGTAACGGCACGTTCAGGTTGGCCCTTGTGTTAAATTCCAGACTAAATGTGATCATTCTAGACTATGACATGAAGCTGTGAGACCTTATGCTATTAGAATAACTAGGTATTTAAATATCCTTCTCTGTTTTTATTGATCTACACAATATAATTCAAATGTTTTTTCACTGTATAGCAATCAAATGAATAAATATATGCAAATCCCTAAAACATGGCACCACTACATCACCATTGGGAAAAGTAGTTCCAGTAGTTTCTACAATGCAAACAAATATTTGCAGTATAAAGGGATAGCATACATCTAAATAAATAACAGTTCAATTAAAAGGAGAATGTATTATTTGTCAAGTTTATGTAATTTTAAAGTGTTTAATTGGGTGCAAAAGTCAAAGGACAGCACCTACCACTGCAATTCAAGAATTACCCTATAGTGATTCAACACAGCTCTGAATTCATAGTCATCCACACAACTCTGGTGAAAGGTAACACACTGAGCCACACTTTAGCCTATGCATTCCATTCATAAAGTAGGCCTACATTATAAACATGAATATCGTCTGTCGTCTCTTTTAGGACACTTATAAGAACAAATCCAATATCTTTATAATGCACATTTACCACAGAATGGACCTGCGAATGGTTTCTTTTTTTCTTCATCTATCACCATTAAAATAAAGTACAAACTAACAAAGAAATTAATTAAACAAAACAGGTACTGCACTGAAGGCTACCAGTTGGTGACCACTGAGCTGCACTGTACAAAGTGACATCATACAGGTTCATAACGGCTGGCAAGGTGCCCATTGGATTAGAGGTGGGTGAGAGCACAACTATGGATGTTTTTATCTCCATTCTGTCACACACACACACACATACACTAACAAACACAGACACACCAACAAACACAGACCCACTAACAAACACCCATTCTATAATCTGCGCAGAAGCTTCCCATTTCAGTCTATATGTGAAGGGGTCCAGACTGGGAGCTGTGGCGCGGAATTCACCCGTCCTCTTCATCACTGTCTCTCATTGTGATGCCTTGGAGGCCGTCGCCGGCCTTGACTGCCATGGTGGCCTCCTCCACTGTCAGGCGGTTGTAGACGGTCTCGTAGCTCTTGTTGTTCAGGGTCCCATCCAGGACTCCTTGGAGCCGGAAGTCTCTGTACGTCTTCTGTGGATGAAAGAAACAAAAAGCAAAAAAATATGGAGGACTTGGAGGTACCCCTCAATGAGAAACCAAGACTGAAAGTGAGTAGTAAGAACAGAATTCCCTGTCAGGTTTTCAATTGTCAGTACAAAATCCACTGGGAGGTTTTAAATGGTAGAACAAATACATCTGCCATGGTTTAAATAGTGAAAGCCTGTATTGATTTAAATTAAAACAGAAAAACAGAACAGTTTTGGACAAAGGCATGATTCAAGGCCAGTGTGGTCAATCTTCTTCAATGAGTCTAGCCAAATTGAGCTCCGATGTATAAGTGTGTTCATATTTGAAACATTATGAGAAAATACAGTAATGTCTAAATCAGTCCTCCCTAGGTCACGGTATGTATTGTATGTGCTTTGAAGCCACAATGATTGATGGTTGGCTGATTACCAATGTTATCTCTCTTTCTCCATTATTGAAGTACTTTATGATGCAATTTTAGCCACCCTAAGAATTGGTTCTGTCCATGACCACGACAGCTAACTAATTGTTCCTGTAAGTCACTCTGGACAAGACCGTCTGCTTAATGACTAAAATGTAAAAATGGATTTCAATATTGTGGGTTACCTTGACAATCTTGATGAGTGTTTTAAGCTGGTACATGTGGAGCTGCAGGTCCAGTCTGTCAGTCAGCCACACACACACTGCCTTCATGGAGTTGGTATACCATTGCTGTAAACAAAAACGTACATCAACACAATGAGCTCATCATTTTCATTTAAACCCTTACATTCATAGAAATGGGCCTCTATAGATAGGGCTAATTCAAAAAGCCTGGATGATAGTTAGAAAGAGAGATGCAGCAGATAAGGCACCTTTTTAAATGTAATATTTCGGTGAGGTGGTTAGCTAGCTACTTATCAAAAAGAATCTAGCTGCTGTTAACCAGCTAGCTAGTATTAGTAAGTTGCATTGTAATCAGCTGGCTAGCTTGGTTGAACTTGATAATGAAACCGATCAGACCTTAGCAGGAGCGTTTGACTGAAATAAATGAAGCAAGTTATAAAAAGAACAAAAAAATCTAAAAGATAGAATATTACAAATTCTCAATCGCAGAAAAAAATAGATTTGTTTGACAGACAGCAATGAGCCTCGCTGCAATCAGGCCAAGACACACAGGGAAAGAGGGAGCGAGCAGATAGGGTAGTAGCCAAGTAGTACAGTCTGGGGTCCCCTCATATGAAAATAGGGTCTCCTGGGAGAATCAATAATCTTATCAAACAAATGAATAACTTATTTCTCTTAAAATAATTATAAAGCACCTTTCAGAGTCAGCAAAGGCCCTTTACACAGAAGAAACTAATGGCTGTGTTAGAATTGGGCTTTATGTATTATAAAGTATGTCATATTAAAAATGCGTGCTGAGGCAATTTGCATGACCCCAAGCATTGCCAGTATGCCACAACATAACCAATGTGGTTAAAGTATGGATTCTCAGCTTTAACCAGGTATTTGTCTATATATTCTTTGAACCATTTAGAAATACTTTTTATAGCATTCCCCTTATTTCAGGGAACCAAAAGCCACTACACATTCTGCAGAAGACTTCACCAGCAGAAATAGAGAGGCCACAAGGCAAGGTACAAACCATTAGTTATCCTAAAAAAAACTAAACCGGCCAGGCTAAAGTTTGCCAGTAACTGTGTCCTGGGGTAGTTGAGTAGTGTGGACCGCTGGCTCCGGTGCACATGTACTGCTGCAGAAGAAATTTGCCCAATGCATTTTCACCAAAAACTCCATCTTCCCTGACCAAAGAAAAACAGAATTTCCAAAGGTACCTTAAGGAGCCTGTAGATTTTTGGTCAAAATAATGTACATCATGGCAACAGGAAGGTTTTGAACAAAAGGATCTCCCCAAGATCCACGGCATACCACTTCATCGGTAAAATATGGTTTAAGGGGGTGTTTCAGCAGGAATGCCTGCCACCGGAACTGGCCCACTTCTCACTATTAATGGTGTAACTGCTGACGGCAGCAGCAGAATGTACACATTGTTTGTACAAGGAAACGCCTCTCACTGGATGCCACTTCTTCATACAGCAAAACAATGAACCCCAACAATATTGCCATAGCAACAGTGCTTCTTGACTGGCCAAGTCAATCTCCAGATTTAAATCCTATTGAACATTTAATTTACTGAAAATGAGACGGAAGGCAAAACAACCTCGAATCAAACAACGGAAGATGGCTGCAGTACAGACCACTCAGAGCATGTCCAGAGAAGCTACCCTGTCTGTTGGGGTCAACAGGTCACAGACGTCAGGCAGTTATAACACTGATAGAAATACGCAACCAAGTACTAAACATCTGTCAATTTGGTTTGCTGAAATAAGGGGCCTTATGTATGAAAAGTTTTGTCATTTGTGGTGAAACTAATATTTGCACAAATACCCTCAAATAACAGCAGAGAATGTATTCTACGTTCTAAATAAGACAGATTTGCTTCACTGTCACAACAGATAGAGGGCACTGTATTGTAACTGTACTAATATTGTAATCATGTACCCTAGGCTGGTCCAGTGTTACTGCTGCAGTATGGATCTGAATCTAGCCCACAGCTCAGGAAAACTCTCCCCTCTCTTTCCTCAATGCCTCTACCAATCAAGTATAACATGCCTGGAAAAACAATATATCTGACAGGGTCATGAGATGAAATAGACACATGTACACACACTGATGTTTGACTTGCTTATATCAGTTCCATACATTATAATCCTACAAAATACAATACATCAAGACCTTTGAATGGGCATTTTCCTTCAGACAACAAAAACATAATTCCACACACAAGCACAAACATGTACACATTTAGTTGCTTTAAGTTGGTATCATTTTTGTTTTTTATTGACCTTGCTGTCAATGTATTGCAACATGCAATTTGTTTCTGGCTATAGTCAAATTGTTTAGTTGTGTTTATTGATATATTTCCTTTAACCCCCGTTTAAATCCCTGTTAAATCACGAGACACCATGTAACAGATAACTCTGTATAGAAGATTCATATTTTCCACTGAAAGCTTCTACAACACCCTCTCCAATCACTACTGACAACGCTACACAAGGTCGAAGAACAGGTTTCAAAGGAATACAGTGTACAAATGAAGCTATTATGCAATAAAAGATGCCAATTACTGAAGAACACCTGAATGTGTGGGCCTTAAGAGGTTCACATCCAAGCTATAAAACGCATCAACATTTGTTTGTAAATTTCTTTGTAGTTCTATTACCAAGCAAATCCTATCTTTCACAACTCAATGCAGGCCTTATAGTTTGCTAGAACATTTCTTCTTAATGAAAATACATGGTTCCTTCAATTTAGTCAGTAGTATAGTCCTTTAGTAAAGATGTACAGTATTTTAAGAAGTTAGGTGTTCTATTTTTAGGTTAAACCATGCGAGTTGAGAGGAACAAAACAATTAATGAGAAATTGCAAATTGTTTCCATTCAACATATTTAAAGACAATGTACATTCACACTGCATTTATTTGTCAGTGTAATAGCCTGCTTTTAACTCCCTACTTATCAAACTGTTAGAAACAAAAACATGAATCACTAGTGGGAAGTTGCTGACCAAAATCCACTTGTTTCACGTCACGACCTTCTTAAGTGGAGACTTCTGACAAAAAGCATGACACAAACTGGACAGAACACCAGTGGCCAGACTGTCCTCCCTGACATTTACAGCTTTCTTTCCACAAGATTCAATCTCATTTTACTTTGAATGTCATCAGTCTTGGCTTCCCAACAGCCAACACTAACATTATTACAGAAGCCAGTCTACGCGGTAATAGGCTAGCCGGCCCCCTGGCACTCACGGAGCGAGCGTAAAATTGAAAATGGAGATGCTCTTTAATTGAGACGATTAGCAGAAGAGGAGGAAAACAGACGGAGGGAAGGAGGGACCGTTAACTACGGGAGTGAAAGACGAGTGAACGTTAGGTTGTTGGTCGTCATTAGCTCTCCTGGAACATTATTTAGTGTGTGGTTGCGGAGTTGAGCGTGCCTTTGTGTCGCTTCTGACAGTGCGACGATAATCACCGACTTAAGCGTCCCTCGGTCGACGTGGTTAAGGGCAGAGTGGAGAGAGCAGGGCCACACCTGGGGGCTGGCTGAAGGGGGGGGGGGGGGCAGGTTCTGTAGCCCCAGTCAGAAGGCTTTATCAGTGGTTTAATCAGGGTGATTTGGAGCCTAATATGGGGGACGAGGAGGAGGACTGGCTGCCTGCAAGGGCATGCATTAGCATCCCCATCAACACGGATGGCCAGACCCGATATTGGCCCGACCGCGTGTGTAGTCGCGTGCGCACGTGCGCAAACACACGTGCACCGTCCGCAAAACACGCTCGACGCTGACCGACGCAAGCTGTTGCGGGGGGCGCGGAGAACCTGAGCATACACTGTGGTGTGTATATTTACGTTTCGCATTCGCGCGCATGTAACGCAAACGCGCCGACAGGCGCGCGTGCACACGCGGAGATGATCACATTTCCCAACACGCAACCACAGGCGGCGGTGCATAACTCTCCGTGCGCGTGCGTGCGTGTGTGTGTGACACGGTGAGACCCCGCGGTTCTCACTTCAGCTGACGCATGACTGTGGGTGTGTGCCCTCCATTAGTGCTGAGCCACCCCCCACTCCCATCCCACTCCCCCCCCATCCCCGTCTCCCCGGCCGAGGCCCAAACAAATCAACACCGCTTTACTCACAGCGCCCGCCGCAACTTCACGAGCCCCATCTTAGGGGGAAGCAATGAGGAGGGCTGTGTTTGTGTTGGCCAGATGGATTTGTGTTTTGCGTTTTGCGCACGTTGCGTAATGGTCGGCGGATGCGTGTAGCGGTACCTGCCGGGGTGTATGCGTCTCGTTTTTAGGGCTGTTCAGCGACACACCGCGACCACGCCACAGATGGAGGAAATAAGGGGGCAGGCGACACCTCGCCGCATATTTCAATGGTA
The DNA here is from genome assembly GCA_016801175.1 of Esox masquinongy. Lineage (NCBI taxonomy): Eukaryota > Metazoa > Chordata > Actinopteri > Esociformes > Esocidae > Esox > Esox masquinongy. Next base: position 69,889 of record JACXGI010002204.1, read on the forward strand.
AACAGGTCAACAAAAACCACGGGGGGTTTAGAGCCCTGGAAGTAGTCACAATGGGGTAATGAGGGTACTCTCACTGTTCTATCAACTCACACCACACAACCTCCCGACAGTAGTGAGACGGTGCAAATGAGAGCAAGAGAGGAAAAAAATAGGGGGAAATAGGAGAGGGAGAGAGGGGAAGGGTGATGTATACAGGGGTGTAGAGGAGAGGAGAGACTAGAAAGGACAGGCTTTGGGTCCGCTGGGGGAAAGTAGAATGGGACAGCGAGAGAATAAGAGGGAGATTTGAGATAGCATGGAATGAGAGAGATAGAGTGTAGAGAAACATGGGGGAGACCAGGAAGGACAGCGGGGTAGAGATAGCATGGAAGGACAGCGGGGTAGAGATAGCATGGAAGGACAGCGGGGTAGAGATAGCATGGAAGGACAGCGGGGTAGAGATAGCATGGAAGGACAGCGGGGTAGAGATAGCATGGAAGGACAGCGGGGTAGAGATAGCATGGAAGGACAGCGGGGTAGAGATAGCATGGAAGGACAGCGGGGTAGAGTTAGCATGGAAGGACAGCGGGGTAGAGTTAGCATGGAAGGACAGCGGGGTAGAGATAGCATGGAAGGACAGCGGGGTAGAGATAGCATGGAAGGACAGCGGGGTAGAGATAGCAGCTACTGTAGTGAGATGGAGAATGTGTGCCTCTGTATTTGACTGTAAATGAAAGCTGGTTGTCTGTTTTGTGTTCGGACTGACAAAAGCCATCTTTGCAATATACATTCAAGCCTTGCCTTTTGTTGGGGGTGGTAATTTGAGATTATACTTTTGCCGCTCCAGGTTTACAGTAAATATCAGTATTACAGTTGTCATTAGTTGCAATGTATGGTGTTTGGCACACTGGTTGTTAACATGCTATCCCGCAATGACTTCCACACTCCGATAGTTGCAGAAACCGTGTTAAGTTTTAATATAAACACCTTGAACAGTGACACTGCTGGTGCGTTGAGTCCCTTTGACCATGAGGTCAACCTTTTAGCTTGGCATGCCTTTTGGGACACAACTGTGAATAAATTACTAATCCATTTGGAATGGTGATCCAATGGTAATCCATTCAAATGATGAAGACATTCATTCATGTTACAGAACAGTTAGCCATGTCGACCGGCTAAACGTGAAGCGTAGGAAAATGGAAAATTTGTTAAATGTTGGTGGGAATCTGATCTAATCAGTGATGACTTGCAAATCCTCAAAACAATTCAACACTTTACTCGCAGACAATGGTTGCTTACTGCATTATTGCAACAGTGCTGGAGAATTTCTGGGAAATCACAAATTTAAATCTAAAAGTAATTTGTTGTGTACTGATTGTGTATAGAACAGAGATTTTCCTATTAATATTTGGAATTGTTGCAAAGTTACATAGGGAACTTTCTCCAAAATGTGTAAAAAGTGACGTAACCCTTACTCCTGGGAGCCTGCTGCGCATTTACAAAAAAAAAATGTGTTGCTTGTGTAAGTAGTTAATGCCCATTTTGTAAAGCGGGCTTTTGCCCCAATAACAGCCTTTTGGTAATAAGTATGCAGCAAATTTTTACACAGTTTTAGCGGATTTTGGCCCATTCTTCTTGACAGATTTGCTCCAGGTTCTTCAGGTTGGTTGGATGAATCTCATGGACCACTATCTACAGTTGTGCATCGGGAATACAAACAATGGCCTTCATTCATGAAACGTGCATACTATCAAATTTCATCTTAAAATGAGAATACGATTATTTACCCACAGAGCTGGTATTTATCAACATTATTTTGTCGTATCCTTACGATCAAACTCACATCTGGTTGGAGACATCAAAAAAATTATAATGCTTACTTCGCAATTAGTGTGTGATTTATTCTTTTCACTTTATGTGGCATTTTTAAAAATCTGTTATTTGCGTTGTTCATGCGTTTGTAAGGTTTGAATTGCCTTTGTGCATGTAATGCGCTCGACAAAAAAACTTATTTTCCTAAGTCACTCATGCCTATAGTACTGACATTCTTGGAAATGGTCATTATAATTTCAGTGGCCGGCATGCTGATTAGATTAGTTAAACGGTTAAAAGAAGCAGAGAATCTAATCGAATTAATACAGGAAAGTGAATTTAAAAATATGATAGCTATGTCTGCAGATATTAATACGTTTGTATTTTTTGCAGGTAAACTAAATCTATGGGGGTGGGGTGGGTTGCCGAGAAAGACCAATCCTTCTGTTGGATAGTTCTCAGGACAGATGTAGGCAGTGTGATCTGGTTTAAAAAAACTGGCCTGTGTCAGTTTAATAATGTCACATATTTTCAATATGATTGAGATTAGGTCTTTGACTGGACCAGTGTAGGAAATCCACCTTTTACTTCTTTGGCCATTCTAATGTTGCTTTGGCCTTGTACATGTAATCATTGTCCTGTTGAAAGATGAATTTCCTCCCATGCTTATGTTTTTAGTGGACTAAAACAGGTCCTCTTAGAGTATTTCCCTGTATTTTGCGCCATCCATTCTTTCTTAAATCTTAACAAAATGCCCAGTCCCTGCTAATGAGAAGCATCCCCACAGCCTGATGCCGCCACTACGATACTTCACTGATTACAAATTACAAATCCCTCGTATAGTTTATGATATAAACCTCATTACCAATTAAACATTTCAATTTGTATAAATGTCAAATATCAAAATCAGACAAACAAATGCGCATCATGTAATTAGGAACATCTATTAATATTTTTTGTGAAAAAACATGGTGCTTTTTGGATTTCACTTCGTTCCTGGAGGCTGCATCATTGAATACTCATTGGAAGTGGACACTAGATTGTCTAATTAGACCCTTACACCCTTGATCCTTTACACTCTATCAGCAATTTGGAACACTTGTGCAACTGGCAGAGGTGCATGTGAATGCGCAAAAGGAGGGCCGAGGATGGGGTGGAGTGAGGAGGGGTTCATTTGGGTTTTAGCAGCTGCTTCCACTTCCTGATCCAACAGTGCTCACTGGGACAAGCTTATCTTTTTTTTTTTTTACCCTTTTCCAAAAATCTATGAAATTTAATACTTTATCAATAATGTCTGTAAGATGTGGTTTGATCATAATTTTCCTACAGATTCACATGCTGACTAATGTTCCTTCAAAAGTGAGTTTTTTATTTAGAAAAAACGACCAACTTCACTGGTTCACAGGTGTGTCAACTGAGGGCCTCCACAGCACAGGGGTTCAATAACTACGCAAGCAACATATTTCTCTTTAACTCTGTTGAAGTGTTTAAAATAAAATATAATGTTTTTAGGTGTTGTGCCTTTTATCCGTCTTGTGCTTTATTGTTTGATTAATCCTTTCATAAACACAGAAACACACAGTGCAAGAATGATTGCATGTCAAGATCAGCATACTCACATCAAACATCTTCTCTATGTACATCTCCTCGTTGACACGGTCTCTCAGGATATCCTGGTTCTGGCGCACAAATGTTATGTAGGTATCAGCCAGGTCCATCCCTGGCTTCTGAAAGCAGAGCGAAAGAGAGAGAGGGGGAGAGGAAGGGATGTGATGGAAGAAGACAGGAAGAGAAACACAGAGGGTTAAACATGGGAAGTGTGAAAAGTGACAGTACGGTTGAAAAACATTACTTTTTGCCTTCATCCCTTAGTCAGTGATGGTCCCCATTCGCCATAACTTTGTCATCATAATACATGGACGTGGAGTTTTTCATATGCATGGTAACAAATCCCATCTTCTTTGAGATACGAGAAAAAAAATTGCTGTCCGAATAAAAAGCGAAGCTGTTACCAGCTAAACATTTAATGAATGTCAAAGCAATCGTTTCGCCAGAGGAGAGAGGCCAGAGGCAGAAAAGAGGGTTAGCCGTCTTCCATTCACACTCTCTGTGTCAGTTGGAGATTAAACTGTAATGCTATTGTAATTGCTTTGACATCTTTCACACCCGTTTCTCGGGGCCTTAGATAGCCCCCGGGGGACTGCTGTCCTGCTACAGTGCAGAACAAGGCGTGCAAATTCTCCTGTGGAATACGAGGAATCAGAGCAATGTGCCGAAAACCTGTGCACTAAAATTCCGGATGTTTTTCCACAGAGACGGGAAGAGAGGACTGGGATTACAAACAATCATTGTGACAACCAAAGCCGAAGGTGGGTAATTGACCTACTGCGGTAGCCTTTGTGTGTGGCTTTACCTTTTGTTGAGGTTGTCATTAGAGCTGGAAGCACGTAAACATTTGCCCAGTCTGCCTCGTTTGCGTTGCCAGTGACGCCGCCATAAACGGAGTTAACTCTTGACATGGAAGTGGTGACCCTGACGTGTCAGAGGTGGCCGTGACCCTGAGTTTTCTAATCACTCTTACAAAATAAAAACAACTTTCACACTTGGCATTGCCATCTACTGACTAGAACACATTTAGGATCTCCTAAAGATTTAATTGTACAATATGAATGAATCCATTAATAAACCATATCAAAAGACAAATAATCACATAACACTGGACAAAATATCACCTGAAAAAAAACAAGGTTGTTGACTGCATAATGCACACATTTGTTACTTTACAAAGTGTGATTGAAATGTACCTAATTGGAAATTAAATTGAATTGAATTAAAAGGTACTACATCATGGATTCAAATCCAAAATAAAATGTATTTCATCTTTGCCAAATGTCCTGGCAAAAAAAACCACCAAAACCTATTTTTCTAATGTCAGATTGATAGAAAAATTATATACCTTTATGTGATTAAGGAAATAAAAATCAAATCTAAGTATATTCCCTCAGAGGCAGTATGTCAGAAAAACCTTGGGCAGCAATTGTACCTTCTTGGGTATGTCTCTGACAGGTTTTTCACACATGGATTTTGCAATATTATTTCTAATATGCTTTCAAAAATTATTCAGATTTGGTCAAGTATTGGGGATCATGGCTAGATAACACTTAATTTCTTGCTGTAGATTTTAAAACCAATTTAAGTCAAAACTGGTAAGCAAATCTAGTGTAGAATTGGCCTTGTGTTATTGTTTGTAGTTCCGCTGACAGGTGAATTCCACTTTGTGTCTGGTGTGAAACAGACTGAAACATATTTCCCTCTTTTGCCTGTGTAAATCTAGGCTTATCTAAACAAACGTGGTGAATACTTATGCAACAACTATATTTTATAATAATAAATATAATATTTGTAAAAAATAAATGCATATATTAATAATTAGGTTTGAGATGGTACAATATTAATATAGATTAGATCAATCACAAGAAGAATAAAATCAAATCCATTTTAACCAGAGTTAGAAATGCAAAAAAAGGTGACTTAGGCCAAAGGGAGTTAATACTAATGCAATCCACAGTAATTTCAAACCAAGAAAGCATCATGATATCCAATATACCTCTAGGACCGATAATCACCACATAACCAGGGAGCACACTGTTTGTACCCAGTTTAAATATTTTTATATTACCATAAAAATAAATGCTCCCATCATTGTGTTTTATTCAGGTTTCAATGGACCATAAATGTGTTAGCAGCTTTTGAAGTTCGCAGTTGCCTTGCTTATTTGGTTAAGAAAAAACCCTCAGGCGCACAACAGTAGAGGTTACTCTTCTCATGCATCTAAATTGAAATTTGGCACTTGGATGAATGGCTCTGTGTTTGTTGCCTAGCAGCATAACAGCCATCCTAAAATGTGTTTAAAATAAACTATTGACTCAAATCCCTGCACTCATATTTGTCTCAACATATGTACTCACATTTGTATATAATACAATTTTCGCAGCAACAAAAATGTTGATAACAGTGAACATATTCCTTTGGAATCCTAAAAGCATAAAGTAAGGCAATAAAAAGTGTGGAAAAGGGATTATCACAAAGAAAATAGTGAAATAAATAGTTAAGGTAACTTGAATAAATGCATTCACACAGAGATCCTTGTTCTTGTCATGCTTGGGGTCTTGTATAAAAATCCAGTTGCCCATTATGTTGGTTAACATTGTTAGAAGAACATATCCCAGTGATTTTGGACAAGGGGTGATGGTTTGGTCACTTTAGGCAGAGCTTCAGAGAGAAAGACAGCTCACCTTGCTGATCTTTCACAATATGCAGTGTTCAGGCAACAGATTGTTTGTTAATACTAACAGATTAGTTAGTATTTTCTAGCACCAGTCAAACAAACTCCCAAATCTTCTTCAGGTGGAAGACTGGTTTGACGTCTCCATAGTTCAGGCACTTGTAGTATCTACTGTAGGTGAAGGACCAAGCTCTTCTAGTGCCTCACAGTGACCAAACGCCCTATTAAGAGGATTGTATGTTGCGTTATCCTTTATTTTGACCTTCACCTTAATTTCTTTACCATATTATAGGTCAAATTCTTCACAGTATTACAGGTCAATTACTTAACAGTATTACAGGTAAATTACGATACAGTATTACAGGTAAATCACGATACAGTATTACAGCTGAATTACTTTCTATGTGTTCCATGTCAATCTCTTTACAGTAGAATAGCATTTACAACTTGAAAAGGTGATCGACAATGATGTAGTAAAAGCGCATTATATGTATGCAATCGAAAGTTACATGCAGGTCGTGACAATTCATTTTGACCTTTGGTGGTCACTTTAGTATCACAGGGTTGAAGTACAGAAAAGGGGCCCCCGCAGAGGGGAGGGGCCAGTCGCGAGGTCTGAGATTATGATGATTGACAAGGCTGTCAAGAAACTGTAATCCAGCACGTGTAGACGTTAAAGTCATCACTTGCTGCGCTACAGTGATTGACATTTGGGGTGGTGTGTGCTGGTCAGGGTTATTGGCTGTATATCACTGTCCCTGTTGTCACAAGGGCATCAATTACTCTCTCTGTGTCATCCTACGTGATGCGATGACAATGTGGTGAGGTGGGAGGCATGGAGACAGAGACACCGGTGCCCTCTGTCACGCTCTGCCCCCTTCCACAGAACAATCACCGGTTCTGTATTCAACTTGACTTCAAACACGCTAGACACATACCTGCGCACACGCACACGCACACGCACACGCACACAATTCCATCCAGACTGTCAACAATCCCGCGTGGAATCGAATGTTATCAAAGGGAGGGGGGCAGACGCAGGGTGTGGGAGTACCGAGGAGGGAGGAGGGGAGGTGGTTCCGGGCCATGACGGTAGCTGAATGGGAGATGTACAGTTTGGGCGGGGCCACCCGACAGTAATGAGGGGTTAACCTAAGGGGATAAGCACTGGGGGGCTGTGGGGGGGGGGGGGGGG